>NW_026844190.1:0-88947 GCF_029531705.1 Pantherophis guttatus
GGGAAATCATGAATGCCAGCAAAAGGAAAGGACAGCGGTTGATTGGGCTTTGTCCTAAGGCAGCTACTATGAGAAGCAGAAATAGACAGCTAACTAATCACATTGAATTAGTTTTCCTTTATGGTTTGGCTGGAATCATGCAGAGCTGAAGTTTTAATTCATGTTTGTGGGTTCAGGACCTTAAATTTAACCCTCTGAATTTATGTCTCAAACAGTCTGTGAAACTCACATTCAGTGTTGCATTCATCCTGGTGGGCTTCTCATGAGTAGTCCAGATTAGAGAAAGCACAAGGACAGGTGTTTCTCGTGATGAGAGAGCAGAGAACAAAAGGCTGCCATCTCTTTTATTAGTTATCAAAATACAGCGTCATCAGAAGGCGTTATTATGGCTACACATCTCATATTACATACAAGAAATAGAAAAGCATCCATATATTCTCCTTATAGGTTTCACATTCTACCTATTACAGTAAATCACGTGAATTCTAGCAAAGCGATACTTAAGGTGAAAACAAAACTTATCATATTTGCTGCTAGCCGAGAGGCCCATCTTCCCGGTATCAGATTACGTCAACCCTCAGGAATGTAGCACAAGGAGATGTCTCTGCCTTTGCAAATACAGTCTATGTTATGAACAAAGAGAGAACGAATAGGGCCCTTCAGAGAGTATCCATATGAACCTGCTTTTTCCACTCAGATTATTTCGGTGCCAAGCTCCATACATTGTCCAACCCAGTTAAACTGGTCTATACATGTACTATGGCCACCGCATTCCCACAATTCAGGTGCTAGCTTTGCCTTAGTTCTGATGTATTTTTTTTAAAAAAACCAAGCCTACGTCTCCCCACATAAAGTTGGTACACAAGTCTTTACTTCAATCAATCAGAATAGAGCTGGAAGGGATCTTGGAGGTCTTCTAGTCTCAAGCAGGAGATCCTACACTATTTCAGACAAGTGACTATCTAGTCTCTTCTTGAAAACCTCCAGTGATGGAGCACCCATAACTTCTGGTGGCAAGTTGTTCCACTGGTTAATTGTCCTCACTGTTAGGAACTTTCTCCTCAATTCCAGGTTGCTTCTCTCCTTGATTAGTTTCCATCCAGGACAGGTATTTTCATGGCTAATTATGTGCTTTCAATGTTTGTTTTTTTTAAAATTTGATTTATATGCCGCCCTCCTCCGGAGACTCAGGGCGGCTTACAATGCGTTAAGCAATAGCCTTCATCCTTTTGTATATTTATACAAAGTCAGCTTATTGCCCCCACAATCCGGGTCCTCATTTTACCCACCTTAGAAAGGATGGAAGGCTGAGTCGACCTTGAGCCTGAGAGAAATTGAACTCGCAGTAATTGCAGGCAGCTGGATTAAATGCTGCCTTAATAGGAGGCATTAGCCTCCTACGCCACTCAGGCTCCCTTCTTGACCCCTTCTTCTTTCTGAAGATGGTTGGAAAGAGACAATGTCTTGGAGTCCTTCTGGAGTATTCTCTGCTGTTTTTAAATTGTGCAGGGCGTGAAATGGGAAATATTTTGCCACGTAATGTCTTGGACATTTGCCCCAACCGTTCCAGGTGTGTTGCATCTCAGTCCAGTTGACAGCTGGAAAAACCTCAATTGGTCTCATTTGGGCCAGAACAAACTCTGGTGGGGCCTCCCAGCCATCTGTCCAGTGTCCTGTCCGGGCCTTCCTTGCTCCTTCTCTTCTCACCTCACTTCTCACTCAACATCTGGTGGCCAGCTGTTCCATTGGTTAATTGTCCTCACTGTTAGGAAGTTTCTCCTTAATTCCAGGTTGCTTCTCTCCTTCATTAGTTTCCATCCATTGTTCCTTGTCTGCCTTCGGGTGCCTTGGAGAATAGCTTGACCCCCTTCCTCTTCTCTGGGGCAGCCCCTCAAATATCGGAAGATGCTCTCCTGTCTCCCCTGGTCCTTCTCTTCACTAGACCAGCCATGTCTTCTGTCCATCTATGGTTCATTCAGATGTCTTTCTTTCTTTCTTTTCTTTCTTTCTTTCTTTCTTTCTCTCTCTCTCTCTCTCTCTCTCTCTTTCTTTCCCTCCCTTCCACCTTCCTTCCCTCCCTCCCTCCCTCCCTCCCTCCTTCCTTCCTTCCTTCCTTTTGCTTTGGAAAATAGCTGGACCCCCTTCCTCCTCTCTGGGGCAGCCCCTCAGATATTGGAAGATGCTCTCCTGTCTCCCCTGGTCCTTCTCTTCACTAGACTAGCCATGTCTTCTGTCCATCTATGGTTCATTCAGATGTCTTTCTTTCTTTCTTTCTTTCTTTCTCTCTCTCTCTCTCTCTCTCTCTCTCTCTCTCTTTCTTTCCCTCCCTCCCTCCCTCCCTCCTTCCTTCCTTCCTTCCTTCCTTCCTTTTGCTTTGGAAAATAGCTTGACCCCCTTCCTCCTCTCTGGGGCAGCCCCTCCAATATTGGAAGATGCTCTCCTGTCTCCCCTGGTCCTTCTCTTCACTAGACCAGCTATGATGCCCAGTTCCTGCAACCGTTCATCGTAGGTTTCAGCCTCCAGGCCTTTAATCATTTTTGTTGCTCTTCTCTGCACTTTTTTCCAAAGTCTCCACATCCATTTTTATAATGTGACCAAAACTGGATGCAGAATATTCCAGGTGTGGCTTTATTAAAGCTTTATAAAGCGGTGCCAATACTTCACCTGACTTTGATTCTATGCCTCTGTTTATACAGACCAGGATCGTATTAGCTTTTTTGGCTGGCTCGTGTTTAAGGGATCCTCCACTAGGACTCCAAAATCCCTTCGCTTAATGACTGCAATGATTCACATAACGACTACTGCAAAAAGGTCGTCAAACCGTGTGGGGCCTCACTTAACGACCCGCACGACTTACGACCATCATTCCAGGCTCAGTGATGGCCGTAAGTCGAAGACTACCTGTATTCTTGTCCTTGTGCTACCTGTCCTAACCAGTTTCGTTGTGTACATGATGTACAGTGACAATAAGGGCTGTCCTATACTGTTGCGGCCCATGGAAGGCAGCTCTTGGTGTCTGTTGAATGTCTTCCAGAGACAAAACTCCCTTTCCCCACCGAAGCTGTCATCGCTGCCGGGGTGGTCCTGTCACTCATCGTTCTCTTCAGTTTTGCAGTTCGATGGAAGAAGATCGTACAGGTAGGAAGGCTCGAGGTTGGCTCTGAGTCATTCAGAGACATCTGCCAGGTGCGAAGAATCAGAGTCACATGAATCTTTAACCCACTTTGGTTACGATTAAGCTGATTTATTGCTCAAGAATCTAGTCCAGGGGTCAAAACACAAGAATCTAGTCCAGGGGTCTCCAACCTTGGCAACTTGAAGACTTGTGGACTTCAGCTCCCAGAATTCCTCAGCCAGCAAAAGCTGGCTGAGGAATTCTGGGAGCTGAAGTCCACAAGTCTTCAAGTTGCCAAGGTTGGCTGAGGAATTCTGGGAGTTGAAGTCCACAAGTCTTCAAGTTGCCAAGGTTGGAGATCTAGTCAACCAATGGTCAGCACTACTTTGGCACTAGAGAAGAGTCAATGGAATTCCGTTGGATTTAGACCGCTGGTGGGAACGGAAGGATTCCAGGCTGGTTCCTCTCTTGACTCCACCCCTCCTTCTCCTACAATATCAGACAGTGGATATGGGACACAGTGCCCAGCACTGTTTGTTTTGTGAGCTGGGCAGCCATCCGAATTGGGAGGGAAAAAAAATCAATAAACCCAGCCATGGGGATCGAGAGCTTGAAAGAAAGAAAGAAAGAAAAAATGAAACATGTAGAACTTGGAAAAGTGTGCGTGTGTGTTTATATCGATATGTAGATGGATGGATGGATGGACGGACGAACAGAGAGAGAGACACACACAGAGACAGACATGATGGATGGATAGACAGAGAGACAGACAGAGGCATATAGACAGACAGATGGATGGGTGGATGGATGGATGGATGGATAGATCGATCGATCGATCGATAGATAGATAGATAGACAGACACACAGACAGACAGACAGATAGAGATAATGGATAGAAGGATGGATGGATGAATGAGTGAATGAATGAATGAATGATGGATGGATGGATAGAGACAGACAGACAGATATGGATGGACGGATAGATAAACAGATAGATAGATAGAAAGGTAGATAGATAATGGATAGAAGGATAGATGGATAATTGATGGATGGATGGATAGATGGATAGAGACAGATAGACAGACAGACAGATATGGATGGACGGATAGATAGATAGATAGATAGATAGATAGATAGATAGATAATGGATGGATGGATGGATGGATGGATGGATGGATAGAGATAGACAGACAGAGAGACAGATATGGATGGACGGATAGATAAACAGATAGAAAGATAGAAAGATAGATAGATTGATAATGGATAGAAGGATGGATGGATAATGGATGGATGGATAGATGGATAGAGACAGATAGACAGACAGACAGATATGGGTGGACGGATAGATAGATAGATAGATAGATAGATAGATAGATAGATAATGGATAGAAGGATGGATGGATGATGGATGGATAGATAGAGAAAGACAGACAGACAGATATGGATGGACGGATAGATAAACAGATAGATAGATAGATAGATAGATAGATAGATAGATAGATAGATAATGGATAGAAGGATGGATTGATAATTGATGGATGATGGATGGATAGAGACAGACAGACAGACAGACAGATATGGGTGGACGGATAGATAGATAGACAGATAGACAGATAGATAGATAGATAATGGATAGAAGGATGGATGGATAATGGATGGATGGATGGATGGATGGAGATAGACAGACAGACAGATATGGATGGATGGATAGATAAACAGATAGATAGATAGATAGAAAGATAGATAGATAGATAATGGATAGAAGGATGGATGGATAATTGATGGATGGATGGATAGATGGATGGATAGAGACAGACAGACAGACAGATAGATTGGATAGAAGGATGGATGGATGGATAGATAGAGACAGACAGACAGACAGATATGGATGGATGGATGGATGGGTAGATAGATAGATAGATAGATAGGCAGGCTGACTGACTGACTCCTGTAATTAGAGCTTTGTGGGGCTGAAATCTACACAAATTGCGGTAGAATTCAAACAAAAATTGCCCCTCCGGAGGCCTCCCCTATCACAAGAGGACGTGGCCCTTCTTTCTACAGGCCAAAATTCAGGCGTTGGCAGTGCCGGAGGCTGTCTTGGTGGGGTGGGGGGGGGGGGGAGCAGTGAAAAACCCGGGAGGGGCTTGTTCCCATTTTTAAGAGGTGGCCCCTTTTCTAGCCAGAGGCCAATTTCCTTCCGCCATCAATTCTACATCGGCCCTTTCGGATGTCTGAAGGTGACTCAGCCCTTGACTTTTGAAACCCAAGTCTCTCCCAGGAAAAAAACAACCTTCCAAGTTGGCTTTGACGGCAGGAGGTGCTGCTCTTGCTTGAATCCCTTTATACAAACACAAACACACAAACACACACATAAGTACAAACACAAACACACAAACACACACACAAACACAAATATAAACATAAACACACAAACACAAACACACATATAAGTACAAACACAAACACAAATACACAAGCACAAACACACACACAAACAAATATAAACAAACACAAACACATATAAGTACAAACACAAACACACAAACACAAATATAAACATAAACACAAACACAAACACACAAACACAAACACACATATAAGTACAAACATAAACACAAACATACAAACACACACACAAACAAATATAAATATAAACACAAACACACAAACACAAACACACATATAAGTACAAACACTAACACACAAACACACACACAAACACAAATATAAACATAAACACAAACACAAACACACATATAAGTACAAACACAAACACAAATACACAAGCACAAACACACAAACACAAATATAAACATAAACACAAACACACATATAAGTACAAACACAAACACAAACACACAAACATAAACACCCACACACCCAGCAGGAAGGAGCCGTCATCCACCTCCTGGCCCCAGGTGGACTTCCTAATTGCTCCCCCCTTCCTGCCCAAATGCAGCACCTTCAGGTAGGGAATGGGCCTGGGGCGGTGGCTTCACATCTGCCTAACATCTGGGCGAAGGAGTGGCAGAGAGCGAGTGGCTTCCGCCCGCTTCCTTTCGCCAGGGCCTTGGGCCAAGAGGAACCTAAAGCCCCAAATGTTCATCTTTCTTTTTTTATTAACATACGTAAGTATTTAATAAACAGTGTATTGTCTGGGTCATTTTATATATAATATAAATAATATATATTCTTTCCTTCCTTCCTTTTCTTCCTTCTTTCCTTTCTTTCTTTCCTTACTTCTTTTTCTTTCCTTCTTCACCTCCCTTCCCTTCCTTCCTTCCTTCCTTTTTCTTTCTTTCTTTTTTTTTTTTTTTCTTTCCTTCTTTCCTTTCTTTCCTTCCTTCCTTCCTTCCTTCCTACCTTCCTTTCTTTTCTTTCTATTCCTTTCCTACTCGCGCTCTCCTCCCCTTTTTTCCCTTTCCCCATTCCTTTCCTTTCCTTTCCTTTCTTTTCCTTCCCTTCCCTTCCCTTCCCTTTCCTTCACTTCTGCCTCTTTTCTTTCCTTTCCCTATATTTTCCTTTCCTTTCCCTTTCCCTTTCCCTTTCCCTTTCCCTTTCCCTTTCTTCCTTTCCTTTCCTTTCCTTTCCTTTCCTTTCCTTTCCTTTCCTTTCCTTTCTTTTCCTTTCCTTTCCTTTCTTTTCCCTTTCCCTTTCTTCCTTTCCCTTTCTTCCTTTCCTTTCCTTTCCTTTCCTTTCCTTTCCTTTCCCCTTCCCTTTCCTTTTTCACTTTTTGTGGTAGTGTTTCAAGAAAACCGATCCTGCGAGCCACACCGCCCTGTAAGTACTACTGATACTACTTCTTACTCGTGTCTTTCTCAGAAAAAAAAAAACCCCAGTCAGGATAAATGTAATCAGACGCCGCGTTTCTATATTAGTCAGAAAGTAGGAAAGCAGCTTCATTTCCTAAGACAGACGGTCCTTGAATTAGAAATGTTCCTTTAGCCGCCATTTGAAATTACAAAGGCACTGAAAAATAACTTCTCAACAAATGGTGCTCGCACTTACGACCGTCACAGCATTTCTCCAAGGAAATGTCCCATGATCAAAATCCAACGGTTTGGCATGCATTTACAGTAGAAGTTAACAGTAGAAGTGGTGGAAAATGAATTTATGACAGTTCCATCTTCCTGGGATCATATGATGATCACTACTGCAAACTTCCCAGCTGGCTTTTGACAAGCAAAGACCCTGGGGGAACCTAAGGACCGGTGTGACTTATTTAATAACTGCAGTACAGGTAGTCCTCGACTTATGACCACCATTGTCTCCAAAATTTCTGTTTTGTTAAAGTGAGACATTTGTTCAGTGAGTTTTGCCCCATTTTCTCACCTTTCCTCCCACAGCGGTTACGTCTGGTGAGTTGATTTGGAGAGGTATCCTATACAGGTAGCCTTCGACTTACAATTGAACCCAAAATGCATGTTGTTAAGTGAGACATTTGTTAAAGGACATTCCTTTAGAGAGCCAAGAAGCTTCTTCAGCTCTGACTGGATTTTATTATTTATTTATTTATTTATTAATTTAATTTGTATACCGCCCTTCTCCCAGAGGGGACTCAGGGCGGTGAACAGCCAAAATTAAAAAAACATATAAATACAAAAGTTAAGATAATTAAAAAGAATTAAATCATTAGCTTCCCAATTTAAAACCCCCAAATCCATAAAATTTAAAATCCCAATGAAAAACCATTTAGGCTAGGATGGTGGGGAATGAAAGGATCGATACTCCTTGTAGACAGCTGGTCATTTGCATCCTTTTAGACGGTCTTTAAGTGGCTCAGTGGCTAAGACGCTGAGCTTGTCGATCGAAAAGTCGGCAGTTCAGCGGTTCGAATCCCGAGTGCTGCGGAACGGGTGAGCTCCCGTGACTTGTCCCAGCTTCTGCCAACCTAGCAGTTCGAAAGCACGTAAAAAAGTAGGAAAATAGGGACCACCTTTGGTGGGAAGGTAACATCTTTCTGTGCGCCTTTGGCGTTGAGTCACGCCGGCCACATGACCACGAAGACGACCTCGGACAGCGCTGGCTCTTCGGCTTTGAAACGGAGATGAGCACCGCCCCCTAGAGTCGGGAACGACTAGGACAGGTGCGCGAGGGGAACTTTTACCTTTACCTAGAGGGACTTTGGAGGCCACTTGGAGGTTTCTCTGTGTCCTCAGGGTCACCTGAGTGGTGCAAACAGTTCCTGTAACCTGCAATTTTTTCCCTCTGGAACTCCATCCCTACTCCCACACCATTCCAAGGGGGCTCATCCCAAATTGGATAGCTAAAAGTCCGTAGAGATTCTCAGTCATTCAGGTCATGGCTGTCCCAAAGGGGCTCCATCTCTGGGTTGGGAGGTGAGGCAGCCCTGTTTTTCTCATGCTCGTCTTTCCTCGACTGCAAAATGAAACGATGGTTTGGCTCTCCGCCTCAAGACAGATTGACAGATTGTGGTTGAAATCTCATTGCCACTAATTGTGTTGTTTGCCTTGCTTTGGGTTTTAATTTCCTGTTTGCTGCCCAGAGTCACGGTGTGCGATGGGCAGCCCTCATAAATTGCTTTAATTACTTTTCTGGCAGTGCCCAAATAAAAACTGGGGCTCTTCACTCAACCGGTTGCTATCCTGGCTGTATTTTTTAATCGGAGCGCTCAAGAATCAATTCCTTTTTCTTCCTTTATTTATTTTAGAGCTGGCAGTCAGAGTTATTTTATTTTATTTTTTAATTTGATTTATCTGCCGCCCTTCTCCGAAGACTCAGGGTGGCTTACAGTGCGTTAAGCAATAGCCTTCATCCTTTTGTATATATTTTATACAAAGTCAGCTTATTGCCCCCACAATCTGGGTCCTCATTTTACTCACCTTAGAAAGGATGGAAGGCTGAGTCAACCTTGAGCCTGGTGAGATTGGAACTTACAGTAATTGCAGGCAGCTGGTCTTAATAACAGGGTGCTTTAGACCACTATACTACCAAGGCTCCTATTTTAATACTTTTTTTTTTTTTGCAGGTAAAGGAATTCTTACTCTGGAGCAACCTCTTAGCTGACCCGTGTGGCTTCAGATGGCCAATCTTTCCTCTCTGCAAGGAAACTCTTAGCGCCGTTGAACCGTTGCTTTGATTTCGAACTTTAAATAAATCAAATTTATAACTTACCTGTGTTCAAGCAACATTAACATATAGAACTGATCCACTTTCAAGCGACAATAAAATGTATAGATTAACAGAGTTGGAAGGGACCTTGTAGGTCATCTAGTCCAACCCTCCGCCCGAGCAGGAGACCCTACACCATTTCTGACAAATGACACTCCAATCTCTTCTTGAAAACCTCCAGTGATGAAGCTCCCACAACTTCCGAAGGCAACTTCCATCAGTTCTCACTGTCCATCAGTTGATGGTTCTCACTGTCAGAAAATTCCTCCTTATTTCAAGGTTGAATCTCTCCTTGATGAGTTTCCATCCATTGTTCCTTGTCTGGCCTTCGGGTGCCTTGGAGAATAGCCTGACCCCCTTCCTCCTCTCTGGGGAAGCCCCTCAAATATTGGAAGATGCTCTCCTGTCTCCCCTGGTCCTTCTCTTCACTAGACCAGCCATGTCTTCTGTCCATCTATGGTTCATTCAGATGTCTTTCTTTCTTTCTTTTCTTTTCTTTTCTTTTCTTTCTTTCTTTCTTTCTTTCTTTCTTTCTCTCTCTTTCTTTCTCTCTCTCTCTCTCTCTTTCTTTCCCTCCCTTCCACCTTCCTTCCCTCCCTCCCTCCCTCCTTCCTTCCTTCCTTCCTTTTGCTTTGGAGAATAGCTGGACCCCCTTCCTCCTCTCTGGGGAAGCCCCTCAAATATTGGAAGATGCTCTCCTGTCTCCCCTGGTCCTTCTCTTCACTAGACCAGCCATGTCTTCTGTCCATCTATGGTTCATTCAGATGTCTTTCTTTCTTTCTTTTCTTTTTTTCTTTTCTTTTCTTTCTTTCTTTCTTTCTTTCTTTCTTTCTTTTTCTTTCTTTCTTTCTTTCTTTCTTTCTTTCTCTCTCTCTCTTTCTTTCTCTCTCTCTCTCTCTCTTTCTTTCCCTCCCTTCCACCTTCCTTCCCTCCCTCCCTCCCTCCTTCCTTCCTTCCTTCCTTTTGCTTTGGAGAATAGCTGGACCCCCTTCCTCCTCTCTGGGGAAGCCCCTCCAATATTGGAAGATGCTCTCCTGTCTCCCCTGGTCCTTCTCTTCACTAGACCAGCCATGTCTTCTGTCCATCTATGGTTCATTCAGATGTCTTTCTTTCTTTCTTCTTTCTTTCTTTCTTTCTTTCTTTCTTTCTTTCTCTCTCTCTCTCTCTTCTTTCTTCTCTCTCTCTCTCTCTCTTTCTTTCCCTCCCTTCCACCTTCCTTCCCTCCCTCCCTCCCTCCTTCCTTCCTTCCTTCCTTTTGCTTTGGAAAATAGCTTGACCCCCTTCCTCCTCTCTGGGGCAGCCCCTCAGATATTGGAAGATGCTCTCCTGTCTCCCCTGGTCCTTCTCTTCACTAGACCAGCCATGTCTTCTGTCCATCTATGGTTCATTCAGATGTCTTTCTTTCTTTCTCTTTCTTTCTTTCTTTCTTTCTTTCTTTCTTTCTCTCTCTCTCTCTCTCTCTTTCTTTCCTCCCTCCCTCCTTCCTTCCTTCCTTTTGCTTTGGAGAATAGCTTGACCCCCTTCCTCCTCTCTGGGGCAGCCCTCCAATATTGGAAGATGCTCTCCTGTCTCCCCTGGTCCTTCTCTTCACTAGACTAGCCATGTCTTCTGTCCATCTATGGTTCATTCAGATGTCTTTCTTTCTTTCTCTTTCTTTCTTTCTTTCTTTCTTTCTTTCTTTCTTTCTTTCTTTCTCTCTCTCTCTCTCTCTTTCTTTCCCTCCCTCCCTCCTTCCTTCCTTCCTTTTGCTTTGGAGAATAGCTTGACCCCCTTCCTCCTCTCTGGGGCAGCCCCTCCAATATTGGAAGATGCTCTCCTGTCTCCCCTGGTCCTTCTCTTCACTAGACCAGCCATGCCCAGTTCCTGCAACCGTTCTTCGTATCTTTTAGCCTCCAGTCCCCTCATCATCCTGGTTGCTCTTCTCTGCACTCTTTCTAGAGTCTCAACGTCTTTTTTATAGTGTGGGGACCAAAACTGGATGCCGGATTCCACGTGTGGCCTTACTAAGGCTTTATAGAGGGGTATTAGTACCCCCCTTGATCTTGATTGTATCTCTCTGTTAATGCTGGCTGATAATTTATCCACCGTCAAAACAGATGCTGTCTTATGGGCTTTATTGACTGATTTGGACTAAACAGGCTTCAAAACCAGTTAGGAAACAACGAACCGGTTTCCATGTTTGCACCAGGTGTATGGCATCACCACTTTGAAGAAATGTTGTGAAAGAGTTGTGAACATGGGTTTGGTAATGACTGGCTGACTAAGGGAGGCTGCTTTAATGTCTTCCTTGCCCGCCAGGCTAACGATGGAGAAATGACTCCCTTTGTTTCGTTTGTGTGTCTGGCACGGACTGAAAAAGTTGGCAGGATTTTGTGCTGCCTTCTTTTCACAACTGTGGCCTTCTTAATGCGCAGAGGTGCCCGACAACGGAGGCCTTTGGATGATGCGGGAGACAAGGCATGGGTTGAGTGACGTGCACCTTTGTAGCTTCCCAGGGCTTTTACAGCCCTCTCTAAGAGGGCTTCAGAGTCAGCATTTTCCCCCAAACAGCCCAGGTCCTCATTTGACCAACCTTAGAAGGCTGCGTCAACCTTGAGAGTCAGCCTGCAATACTGCATTCTAACCACTGCACCACCACAGCTAGCTTCCTTCCTTCCTTCTTTCCTTCCTTCCTTCCTTCCTTCCTTCCTCTGTTTCCTTCCTTTCTTTCTTCCTTCCTTCCTTCCTCCCTCCCTGCTTCCTTCCTTTCTTCCTTCCTCCCTCCCTCCCTGTTTCCTTCCTCCCTCCCTCCCTCGCTTCCTTCCTTCCTTCTTCCCTCCCTGCTTCCTTCCTTCCTTTCTTCCTTCCTCCCTGCTTCCTTCCTTCCTCCCTCCCTGCTTCCTTCCTTCTTCCCTCCCTCCCTGCTTCCTTCCTTCCTCCCTCCCTGCTTCCTTCCTTCCTTCCTCCCTCCCTCACTGCTTCCTTCCTTCCTCCCTCCCTGCTTCCTTCCTTTCTTCCTTCCTTCCTTCCTCCCTCCCTGCTTTCTTCCTTCCTTCCTTCCTCCCTCCCTGCTTCCTTCCTTTCTTCCTTCCTTCCTACCTCCCTCCCTCCCTGTTTCCTTCCTTCCTTCCTCCCTCCCTCCCTGCTTCCTTCCTCCCTTCCTCCCTTCCTGTTTCCTTCCTCCCTCCCTCCCTCGCTTCCTTCCTTCCTTCTTCCCTCCCTCCTTCCTTCCTTCCTTCCTTCCTCCCTGCTTCCTTCCTTCCTCCCTCCCTGCTTCCTTCCTTCTTCCCTCCCTCCCTGCTTCCTTCCTTCCTCCCTCCCTGCTTCCTTCCTTCCTTCTTTCCTCCCTCCCTCCCTGCTTCCTCCCTTCCTCCCTCCCTGCTTCGTTCCTTCCTTCCTTCCTCCCTCCCTGCTTCCTTCCTTCCTTCCTCCCTCCCTGCTTTCTTCCTTCCTTCCTTCCTCCCTCCTTCCTTCCTTCCTTCCTCCCTCCCTGCTTCCTTCCTCCCTTTCTTCCTCCCTCCCTCCCTCCCTCCCTAAGCAATAGCACTTAAGACTTATATACCGCTTCACAGGGCTTTTACAGCGCTCTCTAAGCGGTTTACAGAGTCAGCCTCTTTCCCCCAGCAATCTGGGTCCTCATTTCACTGATGGGAGGATGGGAGGCTGAGTCAATCTTGTGCTGGTCAGGACTGAACTTGCTGGCTGTTGGCAGAGTCAGCCTGTAATACTGCATTCTAACCGCAGCTCCAGCACAGCTTCCTTCCTTTCTCCGTCCCTCCCTCCTTTCTTCCTCTCATTCCCATCTCCTTCCCCACTCTTGCTTCCTAATTCCTCCCTCCCTCTCTCCCTCCCTCCCTCCCTCCCTTCCTTCTTTTCTTCCTTCTCTAGAATAATAGAATAACAGAGTTGTAAGGGACCTTGGAGGTCTTCTGCTCCAACCTTCTGCACAAGTGGGAGACCTTATATCATTCCTGACAAATGTTCAATCTCTTCTTGAAAACTCCATTATTGGAGCCCCCACAACTTCTGGTGGCAAGTTGTTCCACTGATTAATTGTTCTCACTGTCAGGAAACTTCTCCTTAATTCCTGGTTGCGTCTCTCCTTGATTAGTTTCCATTCCTTGCTTCCTGTCCAGCCTTCTGGTGCTTTGGAGAACAGATTGACTCCACCCCCCCTCTTCTTTGGAGCAGCCCCTCAAATACTGGAAGATGCTATTATGTCCCCCTTGGTCCTTCTTATCATTAATCTAGACATACCCAATTCCAGCAATCGTTTTTCGTCTGCTTTATAGCTTCCAGTCCCCTAATCATCTTCGTTGCTCTTCTCCGCACCCTTTCCAGAGTCTCAACACCTTCTTTACATGTGATCAATGTTAAATGTGAACAGGATTCAACCGGAAGCATCGCGGCGAGACAGTCAGGGAATTAGCGGGCTCCGATTAGCTCCTCAAAAACCCAGATTGACGAACCGTCACCAAGGGGTCTTCGAACCTTCCTGTAGGGATGGGGATGAAGGGGAGGTACCTCAGAAGACCAAGAGGAACAGGCAAGTTACTCGAAGGTCAGAGGAAGCTCTCTACGACTTGGCGGTGGGGGGCGGCAGTCATTGCGGCTGTCACGAAGCTGGGGCAACGGGACTAAGCATTGAGCAGGAGCGGTGAATGGAACAGAGTTTTTGAAGCCGGGTGGGTGACAGCCAACTCACAATTAAAAAAAAAAAATTAAACCTGAAGACCCCTAGCGAAAAAACAGCGGCTAATGAGCATGGGGGGAAGAAAAGAGGATGTTGAAGCGTAATTTTAAAGGGACAAAATCCCGAATATAAAAGTGACTTTTGAATAAAACTACTTGGAAAATAATTTGGAAAATTTTAAAAATGAAAGAAATTACCCCAAGATTGATTAAAGGATCGGAAAGAAAGAAATAGATCCTTTCTCTCTCCTCTCTTTTGCGAATTTTAAGAAAAAGAAAAGAGAATGGACAATAAGCCCTGTAATACAAGTGCTGTATAAAAAAAAGAAAAAAGGAAAAAAGAAGTGAAAAGAGCTGTCATGTCCTGATCGTATTCGCCTCTGTTGGTCTACACGGGAACAATTTGTTCTCCTGGACAAGGTAAACGGTGACAAATAAACAATGCAGGTTAAAGCAGCTTAGTTGGCTGGCATCGTCGTGCTTTAATTTTAGTTTTTTCTCTCCCGATGATCAAAAGCCAGGAACACAAAAAGTGGATCCTGGAAGATGGTTATCACCAAGAAAGACTCGTATACCAAGACCGGCCCTTACGTCACCGGAATGTTACCCAGGTTGTGTCAAAAGATGGACGTCAAACAAGAAGAACCAGTCATTCCCAACACAAGAAAGGATAACTTGATGATGGTGGGAACTAGAATTTCGGGAGTTGGGAGTCCACCTGTCTTAAACTTGCCAAGGTTGAGAGACAATACTAAAAAGGGTTTTTTAATTAAGTAACTAAATTTTAAAAAAAATAAGCACGATGGTTTAGTAGTCCATGGGAAAGCGAGACTGGGGGGAAAAGACGGGATGTGAATCCCTGCATCCTGATTAACAGCCTTGAATATTTAGCCAGAAGCTCAAAAAGATTCTAACCTGGGAATTGCTTATCCCTGAGCAAATCAAAATTAACCCTCAATTAAATCTGAAGGAGGTAATAAATAAGTTTTGTTTTTTCCCCTCGAAGCCAGAGTGAATTCCCAGCGAAAGAAAGGCGTAGGAGCAGGAAAAAAAAGAAACCTGCACCATCTTTTCATCTACTCCTTTCCTGCTCCATCCACAGCGTTGATGGTAGTTGGAATCCGGGACTGGCTTATGGAATTCATAGACTCCTAGGGCTGGGAGGGACCTTTAAGAGGTCTTCTAGTCCAACCCCCTGCAGTCCTTAGTCCATCCCAGACAGTGATGGAGCATCGACAACTTCAGCAGACAAGCAGTTCCTTTGCTTAATTTTCTCTCAAGAAATTTCTCCTTAGTTCTAGATTGGATCTGTCTCTGACCAGCTTCCACTGATTGACTCTTTCTTCTTTCTTTCTTTCTTTCTTTCTTTCTTTCTTTCTTTCTTTCTTTCCTTTTTTTCTTTCTTTTTATCTTTCACTCTCTCCCTTTCCTTCCTTTCATCCCACCATCCCTTCCTCTTTCCTTCCCTCCTTCCTTCCATCCATCCATCCATCCGTTTTCCCTTTCTCTCCTTCCTTCCCTCCTTCCTTCCTTGTTTTCCCTTTCCCTCCTTCCTTCCTCCTTCCTTCCTTCTTCCTTGTTTTCCCTTTCCCTCCCTTTCTCCTTCCTTCCTTCCTATTATTTCACTTTCCCTCTCTCCCTCCTTCCTTCCTTCCCTCCTTCCTTCCTTGTTTTCCCTTTCCCTCCCTCCTTCCTTCCCTCCTTCCTTCCTATTATTTCACTTTCCCTCTCTCCCTCTTTCCTTCCTTCCTTCCCTCCTTCCTTCTTTGTTTTCCCTTTCCCTCCCTTCCTCCTCCCTTCCTTCCTATTATTTCCCTTTCCCTCTCTCCTTCCTTCCTTCCTTCCTGAATCATACAAGCATAGGACTAGAAGGGACCTTGGAGGTCTTCTAGTCCAGCCCCCTGCTTAAGCAGGTGAAACCCTATGCCATTTCAGACAAATGGCTGTCCAGTCTCTTCTTGAAAACCTCCAGTGATGGAGCACAAACAACTTCTGGTGGCAAGCCGTTCCACTGGTTAAATGTCCTGACAAATGTCCTGTCAGGAAATCCCTCCTTAATTCTAGGTTGCTTCTCTCCTTGATTAATTTTCATCCGTTGTTCCTTCTTGCCCTGCCTTCAGGGGCTTTCAAGAACAGGTAGACGCCTCCCACTCCCCTCTGCCAGCCCCTGAAGTGGAGGAAGGCAACTTTCTAGACCGCCTTCAGAATACGGATTTGCAAATTTGCAAATTGCACCCACGCAGAAGTGCCTTTGCAAAGGGAGAGGCCGCAGGATGAAAGGTTGCCCTGTTCCCAGAATTGCGCTTCATGCTGGGTGGAGAAGAACAATAATGCACAGCCATAAAGGGCGTAATAATGTTGCTTCACATTCCCAAGGCACAGCGCAGGCAACGGGTGGAAAAACCGATGGGTTTCCAAGGGGCGTTGTGGCAGTTCCAATTTGTCTGGGGATTTATCCTAAAATTGGGGGGGGCAACCCTGTTTCAGAAGTCAACCTTAAGGTCATTTAGACCCACCCACTGCTCAGCGCCAGGTTTATTTTGCAAAATGCCACCATTTTTTTTTTTTGGTTTATTTATTAAGTTTAGTTATTTTTATCCTGATTCCCCTTATCTTAATGGCTCTACTTAAGTATTTCTATTGTCCAGGGCTGCTCTGTGTTTTTCTTTCAGCTGGTGCTTCTTGGTTTTCTTAGAAGGGGGAAGGGCTGGCTTGATTCTCTTGGCACGGTTTTCTGAGGTTTCTGGTGCTATGAGGTCCCTGGAACCGTCCCCCTGGGGTACACCTCCCAAGTTAGGATAGGATAAGATAAGACAGACACGGTAGGTAGGATAGATAGATAGATAGATAGATAGATAGATAGATAGATAGATAGATAGAGATAGATGATAGTTAGATAAATAGATAGAAGATAGAGATGAGAGAGAGAGAGATGATAGATAAATAGAAGATAGAGATAGATAGATGATAGATAGAGATAGATGATAGATAAATAGATAGAATAGGATAGAGATAGATAGATAGAATAGGATAGATAGAATAGGATAAATAGATAGAGATAGATGATAGATAAATAGAAGATAGAGAGAGATGAGAGAGAGATGATAGAGATAGATGATAAAGATAGATGATAGATAGATTAGATAGAATAGGATAGATAGAATAGGATAGATTGATTGATTAGATAGAATAGGATAGATAGGATAGAGAGAGAGATGATAGTTAGATAAATAGACAGAAGATAGAGAGATGAGAGAGAGAGAGATGATAGATAGAAGATAGAGATAGATGATAGATAGATTAGATAGAATAGGATAGATAGAATAGAATAGATAGAATAGGATAGATAGATAAGATAGAATAAGATAGATAGAGATAGATGATAGATAAATAGATAGAAGATAGAGAGAGATGAGAGAGAGAGAGATGATAGATAGAAGATAGAGAGATGATAGATAGATTAGATAGGATAGATAGAATAGAATAGATAGAATAGGATAGATAGATAAGATAGAATAGGATAGATAGAGATAGATGATAGATAAATAGATAGAAGATAGAGAGAGATGAGAGAGAGATGATAGATAGAAGATAGAGAGATGATAGATAGATTAGATAGGATAGATAGAATAGAATAGATAGAATAGGATAGATAGATAAGATAGAATAGGATAGATAGAGATAGATGATAGATAAATAGATAGAAGATAGAGAGAGATGAGAGAGAGATGATAGATAGAAGATAGAGATAGATAGATGATAGAGATAGATGATAGATAGATAGATTAGATAGAATAGGATAGATAGAAAAGGATATATTGATATATTGATAGATTAGATAGAATAGGATAGATAGGAGAGAGAGAGAGAGAGAGAGATGATAGTTAGATAAATAGACAGAAGATAGAGAGATGAGAGAGAGAGAGAGATGATAAATAGAAGATACAGATAGATAGATAGATTAGATAGAATAGGATAGATAGAATAGAATAGATAGGATAGGATAGATAGATAAGATAGAATAGGATAGATAGAATAGGATAGGATAGATAGATAGATAGAGATAGATGATAGATAAATAGATAGAAGATAGAGAGAGATGAGAGAGAGATGATAGATAGAAGATAGAGATAGATAGATGATAGAGATAGATGATAGATAGATAGATTAGATAGAATAGGATAGATTGATAGATTGATTGATTGATTAGATAGAATAGGATAGATAGGATAGAGAGAGAGAGAGAGAGATGATAGTTAGATAAATAGACAGAAGATAGAGAGATGAGAGAGAGAGAGATGATAGATAGAAGATAGAGATAGATGATAGATAGAATAGGATAGATAGAATAGAATAGAATAGATAGAATAGGATAGATAGATAAGTTAGGATAGATAGAATAGGATAGATAGATAGAGATAGATGATAGATAAATAGATAGAAGAAAGAGAGAGATGAGAGAGAGAGATGATAGATAGAAGATAGAGATAGATGATAGATAGAATAGAATAGATAGAATAGGATAGGATAGATAGATAAGTTAGGATAGATAGAATAGGATAGATAGATAGAGATAGATGATAGATAAATAGATAGAAGATAGAGAGAGATGAGAGAGAGAGATGATAGATAGAAGATAGAGATAGATAGATGATAGAGATAGATGATAGATAGATAGATTAGATAGAATAGGATAGATAGAATAGGATAGATTGATAGATAGATTGATTAGATAGAATAGGATAGATAGAATAGGATAGATTGATAGATTGATTAGATAGAATAGGATAGATAGGAGAGAGAGAGAGAGAGATGATAGTTAGATAAATAGACAGAAGATAAAGAGATGAGAGAGAGAGATGATAGATAGAAGATAGAGATAGATGATAGATAGATAGATTAGATAGAATAGGATAGATAGAATAGAATAGATAGAATAGGATAGATAGATAAGATAGAATAGGATAGATAGAATAAGATAGATAGATAGAGATAGATGATAGATAGATAGAAGATAGAGAGAGATGAGAGAGAGATGATAGAAGATAGAGATAGATAGATGATAGAGATAGATGATAGATAGATTAGATAGAATAGGATAGATAGAATAGGATAGATAGAATAGGATAGATTGATTGATTAGATAGAATAGGATAGATAGGATAGAGAGATGATAGAAGATAGAGATAGATGATAGATAGATTAGATAGAATAGGATAGATAGAATAGGATAGATTGATTGATTAGATAGAATAGGATAGATAGGATAGAGAGATGATAGAAGATAGCGATAGATGATAGATAGATTAGATAGAATAGGATAGATAGAATAGGATAGATTGATAAGATAGAATAGGATAGATAGAATAGGATAGATTGATAGATTGATTGATTAGATAGAATAGGATAGATAGGAGAGAGAGAGAGAGAGATGATAGTTAGATAAATAGACAGAAGATAAAGAGATGAGAGAGAGATGATAGATAGAAGATAGAGATAGATGATAGATAGATAGATTAGATAGAATAGGATAGATAGAATAGAATAGATAGAATAGGATAGATAGATAAGATAGAATAGGATAGATAGAATAAGATAGATAGATAGAGATAGATGATAGATAGATAGAAGATAGAGAGAGATGAGAGAGAGATGATAGAAGATAGAGATAGATAGATGATAGAGATAGATGATAGATAGATTAGATAGAATAGGATAGATAGAATAGGATAGATAGAATAGGATAGATTGATTGATTAGATAGAATAGGATAGATAGGATAGAGAGATGATAGAAGATAGAGATAGATGATAGATAGATTAGATAGAATAGGATAGATAGAATAGGATAGATAGATAGATGGATAGATGGATAGATAGACAGATAGATAGATAGATTAGATAGAATAGGATAGATATAGATAGATATATAATGGAAAGATGATACATAGATAATGACTAGATAGATATTGATTGATTGATAGCTAGAGAGAGCTAGGTAGACAGACAAACACAGACAGATATGGATATGAAAGATCTTATCCTTAGGAACCCCTTTTAGATCTGCTCACCAACCACCCTGCAAGGTAGGATGGTCTGAGAAGGCCTGGCCCACATTCACCAAGCAGGTCCCCCCCTGGGCCGAGCGAGCCCCTTCCCCACCATCCCCTCCCTCCCTCCCTGTTGCTTTTGCTGGCAGCACCCCAACTTTTCCTCCTCCTCCTCCTCCCCACGCCCTGAAGAAAATCGTGCGCGGGCCCTTTAAGAGCAGCCCCGCCCTTTCCTTTCCCTTCCCTCCCTCCTTCGCGAAGCCGGAGCGCGCCGCGCGCGCCCAGGATTGACCACCGCCGCCCCCCGTCGCGGGGCCACTTCCTGCTTCCGAGGCTATATAAACGCCGCTTCCGGCGCCCGGCTCGTTGGTGGCGAGGCGGCGGCGGCTGTTCTGCCCGGAGGGCTCGCGATGTGCGTCCCAGGTGCGTTGCCATGGGGACGGCGGAGGGAGGGGGGGCGAGGCCGGGGTTGCTATGGGGACGGCGGTTGGCCCGTTGGCGAGGGCTCATCCCGCGGTGGGGGGGGGGGCGAATGACGAGCGTGCCTCTGAGCATGTTCAGAGTGCTTTCTGCCTCTAGCCCGCTTGCGAATGAGGCGGGGGGGGGGGCTATGAAGCCTAAAAATAGATCCACCCACCCCCAAAAATAAAAGCAGAGCCTAAATCTTCCTTCTGCTCCATATTTAACTTTTCATCCCAATTTAAATCTTGTTTTCCCCACCCCCAAACTGGCTGCTTTAAAAGGTGGGGGGGGTGTTTGAAATTAAACTCCCAGAATTCCCCAGCCAGCAAAGAATTCTGGGAGATGAAGTCCCCCCCCACCACCCCTTTTAAAAATTTTTTTTAAAGATTTAAAAAAATAACAATTTAAAAGCAAACGAAACCCTAAATTTGGGGTGTTTGTTTTGCCCAGGCGCAGTTTTGGGGTGCAGCAAAATGGAGGGGGGGGCTCAATGGAACCGCCCCCAAACTGACTGCTTTAAAAGGGGGGGTGTTGAAATTAAACTCCCAGAATTCCCCAGCCAGCAAAGAATTCTGGGAGTTGAAGTTCCCCCCCCCCCATGCCTTTTAAAAAAAAATTAAAAGATTTTTAAAAAATAATAATTTAAAAGCAAACGAAACCCCTAAATTTGGGGTGGTTTTTTTTGGGCAGGCGCAGTTTTGGGGTGCAGCAAAATGGAGGTAGTTTGAGGAGGGTGGGGCTCAATGGAACAATCGGATGCCATCCCAAAATTGGGGTTCATATTGATACTGATTGCAGAAAGAAAGAAAAAAATACATAAAATTTACAATACAGGCGCTCCTCGACTTACAACCGTTCGTTTAGTGTCCAAAGTTTGCAACGGCACTGGAAAAAAGTGACAATTTCCCGCATTTTTGACCGTGGCAGCCTCCCCGTGGTCGTGGGATCAAAATTCAGACACTTGGCCACTGTCTCGTATTTACGACGGTCGAAGCGTCCCCGGGGTGTGTATGTGTGTGTCCCATGATCTCCTTTTGCAACCTTTTGACAAGCAGAGTCAATGCGATTCATTTAACGACCGGGTTGCTGATGTAAGTGCAGTCATTCCCTTAACAACGGTGGCAAGAAAAAGTCCCAAAAATGGAGCAAAACTCACTTAACCAATGTCTCACTCAACAACATAAATTTTGGGCTCCGTTGTGGCCATAAGTCAAGGACTACCTGTACATAAATTTACAATGGATGGTATGTATGCGACATCTTCATGATCCTCCTTCAATTTCTGGGACTGTGAAATTGTTCCCCAAAAGAATAAGACCATATTAAAGAACTAATGTATTAAATTCTATAAATTCTTTCTTTTATTATCCTCTTTGGACTCATCGCTCCCCTCCCAGAAATCCGGGGAGAAAAATAAGAATATGCTAGCTATGACTCTTGACTTTGGCAATTCATTTCCAGAGTATTCAGTTGGATGGGTGGCTTTTAAAACTATATCCCGTGCTTTTTCTATCTCTATTTTACGGTTTGCGGTGTCTTTTTCCAATATTCCAATAAAAGAGAATATTCGTTGCTCGGGGTTGAACTGTGGGATCCTCTGAGCTTGGTGGTTTCCTTGCAGAAGTTTCGCAATTCAAACTAGGTAATGTCATCAGTGCTACTTTTGGGGTGGTTTCGTTTTTACAGTTCAAATCCGTCACGTTGGTAAGAAGGGGACAGCTCTGCAAGTTGGAGAGGCGGATAAATATTTGGGATTTGTCCTTTGTCCTTGTTTTCCTGCTTTTTTAAGAGCTGCACAAAAGGGAGTGTGACACGTAAGGCGATCCAACGAGCAGCGGAAGCCAACCCTGAAAGCAGAGTTAAAACGTGGGCAGCTGGAAGGTGGGGCCACGTAAAAAACCACATTTTTAGCCCTCCCGCTGTACGTTAAACCCTCGCCCGTCACGGAATTAAAATTTCTCAACCGGCTTTGTTACGATAACTCTTTGAGAATTCACACCTCTGGAAGCAGCAATCTCAAAACCAGGGAATATTTTTCTCCAAAACGTGGCTTTGCACTCACTTATCTTTATCTATTATCTGCATTCATAGAGGGATTAAAATCAAAATCACAAGAAGTTCTAGTACAGCTTTACAAAGCTTTAGTAAGACTGCATTTGGAATAGGTCTCTGGAGATTCTCGGTCATCCCAGTCATGGTTGCCGCCCTGAGTCTTCGGAGAGGGGCGGCATATAAATTTAATTCATTAAAATTAATTAAATTAAAGGTGCTTTTTCAAGAGGCAACTGGACTTTTTTGGGGGGAAAGTCTCAGAAAATCCAGTTGACTCTTGAAAAAAAACACTGTTGGGCCACACTTGGAATCCTGCATCCAGTTTTGGTCACCATGATGCAAAAAAGATGTTGAGACTCTGGAAAAAGCGCAGAGAAGAGCAACAAAGATGAGTAGGGGGCTGGAGGCTAAAACATACGAAGAATTGAGTTTGTCTAAAGAAAAGAAAATTAGGGGGTGGCACAATAGCAGCATTCCAGTATTTGAGGGGCTGCCCCAAAGAAGAGGGGGTCAAATTATTATATAAAGTATACAAATTATTGTATTGTATAAATACAATTATTGTATTGTCCTCAAGGCAGGACAAGAAACAATGGTTGGAAACTAATCAAGGAGAGAAGCAACCTAGAATTGAGGAGAAACTTCCTGACAGTGAGGACAATTAACCAGTGGAACAGCTGGCCACCAGAAGTTGTGGGTGCTTCATCACTGGAGGTTTTTAAAGAAGAAACTGGACAGTCAGTTGTCTGAAATGGTATAGGATCACTTGAGCAGAGGGCTGGACTAGAAGACCTCCAAGGTCCCTTCCAACTCATTCTATTCTGATTATTATTATATTAAGGAGAAACTTCCCAGCAGTGAAGACAAGTAACCAGTGGAACAGCTTGCCACCAGAAGTTGTGGGTACTTCCACTTATTAAGTGTTGTACCTTATGATTCTTGATGAACGTATCTTATGTACACTGAGAGCGTATGCACCTTGTGTGTCCAATCACACTTGGCCAATAAAAAATTCTTTTCTATCTATTATCTAGTGTCTTCTGCTTGAACAGGGGGCTGGACTAGAAGACCTCTGAGGTCCCTTCAAAACTCCATTATTATGCTATGTTCTTCTTTTTTTTTTTTTCCTTTTTAATTATACAGGCTTAAGCTTGAAGAAATCTGGCGCGTTCCTCAAAGCCTTGAAAGGGGAACCTCGCTATCTCTTGGCCCAGAATGTGGCTACGTCGACGGACCTCCTGGATGGAAGCCTTGACCGAGACACTGTCCAAAACACCCTGCAGGTTTTCCAGCACGCGGTACCGGCCGAAGGGAAGCCGGTCTCCAACCAGAAGAATTCAGGTAAACTGCTGCCCACTGCTACAGCCTAGTCCTCGATTTGCGACCGCAATCGAGCCACAGAAAGGAGTGGCGCACTGGCCTAGAGGTGGAGCTCTGGCCTCACCACCCAGGAGGCTGTGAGTTCGATCGTAGGTAGAGGCAGATATTTCTCTCTCTGGGCACAATGGGAATATATTTGCTAAACAAAACTCCGCATTGGCGACAGGAAGGGCATCCGGCCAGTAAACACTCAGCTCCATTCATTTGCCCAGACTCCACCCTGCAAGAGATTATGGGGTTATTAAAAGATGATGAATAGAGCCAGAGAAAGGTTCAGTTGCTAAGCGAGACAGTCATTAAAGCGAGTTCTGCCCCGTTTTCCCACCTTTCTTTGACCCAGTCGTTAAGTTGAACCGCCACAGCAGTTAAGCCAATCACACGGTTGTTAAGTGAATCTGACTTCCCCCCATTGACTTGGGGAAGCTCGCATGACCCTGGGACACTGTGACCGTCATAAATACGAAGCAGTTGCCAAGCATCCTGAATTTTGATCAGGTGACCTGAGAGAGTCATTAAGTGTGGAAAAACCGGTCACAAGTCATTTTTTTTCAGGGCCATCGTAACTTCGAAGGTTCATTAAACAAAATGTTGTAAATCGAGGACTAGCTATAACTTTTTTTAACAATTATATTTTTGTAAACCTGCTCAGACCCGGCTCTACCTGAAAGAGGAGGGGGCTACACCCATCTGCTGGGTCTCCCCCATTCCACCCCCACCCCAGATTGTAACCATCAGGCAAAACATTTTGTTATTTTTATTTATTCAGTTTTTATACCCATCTTAATCCAGCGACTCTGGCCGGCCGACAAGTTCTAAGTATATTAAAACAATTAAATACATTTAAACAAATTAAAAAAACATCCAAGCTGAATTTATGCAGCAGCCAAGATAATTAGACAATTAACAGTTATTAAGAAACCAGGCTCTCAACGCATTCAGCGCCCCAGGCTCTGGAACTCAGCCAAGTTTTAAAAGTTTTTTTTTAAAAAACCCTTACGGAAGGTCCTCAACTTACGACCGCAAACCGAGCCCAAAATTTCCCGTTGCTAAGCGAGACAAGTGAGTTTTGTCTCACTTTTATGACCTTTCTTGCCACAATTGTTAAGTGAGTCGCTGCCGTCGTTATGTTAGTAACCCGGTTGTAAAGTGAATCTGGCTTCCCCCCCCCCCCACATTGACTTTTGCTTGTCAGGTCATCAAAGGGGAATCATGTGACACACACACACCCCCGGGGATACTGCGACCGTCATAAATATGAATCGGTTGTCAAATCAGCTAGCAGTTTTGATCACGTGGGCACGGGAATGTTCCCACCGTTGTTAAGTTTGAAAAATTGTATTTTTTTTTTTCAGTGCCGTTGTAACTTTGAACAGTCACTAAATGAACTCCTGTAAATTGTGGACTAAGTTGTGGTAGTCCTCGAGTTACGACCACACCTGAGCCCCCAGATTTACGTTGTTGAGTGTTTTCTATGCTCCAGGTGGCAGCCCTTGTCGTACGACCGTAACTGAGCCCAAGTTTGTGGCACAAGTTTCTGCTGCTAAATGAGACAGTGGGGTTTTTTGCCCTATTTTACGACTTAGCTTGCCACAGTTGTTAAGTGAGTCGCTGCGGTTGTTAAATCAGTAACACGGTGGTTAAGGCTCTCCCTGAGGGTTCCCACTTGGCTACTAAGATGGGATGTTTGTCAGTTGGAAAACTTTGGGAGAGGAGAGGCTGAAAATTTCATTTGGGGCAATGGGCCTGGGGGGGGGGGGGGAAGAGCTGGGTGCTTCGGGTGGGTTTTCTCTCTTTGGTCTGTGGAGAGTCTCCCTCCTCCAGGTTGTCCCAAAGGGGCTTTTTCCAAAACCCATCCATCCATCCTTCCTGTCATTTTCTTTCTTTCTTTCTTTCTTTCTTTCTTTCTTTCTTTCTTTCTTTCTTTCTTTCTTCCTTCCTTCCTTCCTTCCTTCCTTCCTTCTTTCCTTCCTTCCTTTCTTTCTTTCTTTCTTCCTTCCTTCCTTTCTTTCTTTCTATGTGTGTTTTAATTGAGGGCCAAATTGTATATATTTGTTTTAATTGGTTTTAAATTTTATAAATTCATGTGTTTTAATGTGGCTGTACACCACCCTGAGTCCCCCGGGAGAAGGGCGGTATAGAAATCCAATAAACTCTAAACTCTTTCTTTCTCTCTCTCTCTCTCTCTCTCTCTCTCTCCCTCTTTTTCTTCTTTTTCTTTCTCTCTGTCTTTCTTTCTTTCTTTCTTTCTTTCTCTCTCTTTCCCTTCCTCCCTCTCTTTCCCTCCTTTTTTTCTTTCTCTTTCTTTCTTTCTTTCTTTTTCTTTCTTTCTCTCTCTTTCCCTCTCTTTCTTCTTTCTGACTTTCTTTTTCTTCCTTTTTCTTTCTTTCTTTCTCTCTCTCCCTCTTTCCCTTCCTCCCTCTCTTCCCCTCTTTTTTTTCTTTCTCTTTCTTTCTTTCTTTCTTTTTCTTTCTTTCTCTCTTTCCCTCTCTTTCCCTCTCTTTCTTCTTTCTCTGACTTTCTTTTTCTTTCTTTCTTTCTCTCTCTCTCTTTCCCTTCCTCCCTCTTTCCCTTTTTTTTCTTTCTCTTTCTTTCGGTCTGTCTTTCTGTCTTTTCCTTTCTTTCTTTTTCTTTCTTTCTTTCTCTTTCTTTCTCTCTCTTTCCCTCTCTTTCTTCTTTCTCTGACTTTCTTTTTCTTCCTTTTTCTTTCTTTCTTTCTCTCTCTCCCTCTTTCCCTTCCTCCCTCTTTTCCCCTCTTTTTTTTCTTTTTCTTTCTTTCTTTCTCTCTCTTTCCCTCTTTCTTCTTTCTCTGACTTTCTTTTTCTTTCTTTTTCTTTCTTTCTCTCTCTCTCTCTTTCCCTTCCTCCCTCTTTCCCTTTTTTTCTTTCTCTTTCTTTGTCTGTCTTTCTGTCTTTTTCTTTCTTTCCTTCCTTCTTCCTTCTTTCTTTTTCTTTCTCTCTTTTCTTTCTCTTTCACTTTCCTTCTCTTTCTTTCATTTTCCTTCTGTCTGTCTTTCTCTTTTTCTTTCATTCTCTTTCTTTTTCTTTCTTTCTTTCTCTTTCTTTCATTTTCTTTGTCTTTGTCCTTCCTTCCTTCCTTCCTTCCTTCCTTCCTTCCTTCCTTCCTTCCTTCCCCCCCCTCCCTCTCTCTGAAGAACTGAAGAAGCCTCTTGAATGAGAAGCGAAACGTATTCAAAGGGAAAAGTCGAATTGCCTAAAATCACCTTTAGGACTTCCTCTGTTTTTCCTGGCACATTAAACCTCCTTCCTTGTCCATCTCTCTTTTTCCCCCTTCTGGTCTTCAGGACGCTGCTGGATCTTTTCCTGCCTGAATGTGATGCGCCTGCCACTCATGAAGAAGCTGAACATCGAGGAGTTTGAGTTCAGCCAGTCCTACCTCTTCTTTTGGGACAAGGTACGGCTGCTCAGAACCACAACCCACCCTTGAGTACAGGCCGTCCTCGCCTTACAACCATCCGCTCAGCGACCAAAAGTTAGAACACTCCGGGACCGTCATAAATACGAGCCCGTTGCCAAGCATCCAAATTTTGACCGCCTGACCACGGAGCTGCCGCAACGGTCATTAAGTGTGAAAAGCGGCCGTAAATCACTCTCTTTTATTGGCGCCGGTTGTAAGTTGAGGATTACCTGCATCCAAGAGATGACGGTGGGAATCGAACCGCTCAAGAACGGATGCGAAAAAGGGAGGGGCAGAATGAGACGTGAACGACAAAAAGTTAACGAGTCATTTTTAAAGTTCGTTTTAAATTATGAAACGGAGTTGAGTTGGCCGCGGCGAGTTGGCCCGTTTCCGTTTCCATCAGGCACCCTCTGAATATGGAGGCTGGGGAACGTCTGTGGTGATTCTCCGTCCTCCAGGTCACGTCCCAAAGGTGCTTTTTTTCAGGAGGCAAACTGGATTTTCTGGGGGTTTTTTTTTTCTTTTGAAGACGTTTCCCTTCTCATCCAAGAAGCTTCTTCGGCTCTGACCGAATGGTGGGCGAAGGGAAGGATTGATACTCCTTGCAGACAGCTGGTCATTTGCATCCTTTTTAGAGCAGTGTTTCTCAACCTTGGAAGCTTGAAGATGGGTGGACTTCAACTCCCAGAATCCCCCAGCCAGCAGCGCTGGCTGGGGGATTCTGGGAGTTGAAGTCCACCCATCTTCAAGCTTCCAAGGTTGAGAAACACTGTTTTAGAGGGTTGTTGAGCCCACTTGGGGATTTACCTGTGTCCTCAGGGTCACCTGAGTGGTGCAAATGGTTCCAATTTCTTCCTCTGGAAATCCATTCCTATTCCCACACCTGAATCCTCTGGCAATCCAATCCGTAGGAACGGATTTCCGGAGGAAAAAAGTTGCAGACTACGCTGGAACCATTTGCACTACTCAGCTGACCCTGAGGACACAGATAAACCTCCTAGTCCTTAAATGACCCTCTAAAAGGATGCAAATGACCAGCTTTGTCTGCAAGGAGTATCAATCCTTCCTTTCCCCAACATCCGGTCAGAGCCGAAGAAGCTTCTTGGATGAGAAGAGAAACATCTTCAAAAGAAAAAAAAAAAAAGTCCAGTTGCCTCCTGAAAAAAAGCACCTTTGGGGCAGGCTGGGGAACGCTTATAAGGTTTCCTGCTTGAGCATGGGGTTGGACTACAAGACCTCTTGAGGTCCCTTCCAACTTCTGTTATTCCGAATGCTGGGAATTGTGGTCCCCAGCCGAGTGTTTGGTGCAGGTGGGACATTTTAGAACTATTTTTTAGCAACTTCGAGACGGGTGGATTTCAATTCCCAGAATTCCCCAGCCATTCCCCATGCTGGGGTGGGGAATTCTGGGAGTTGAAGTCCACTCTTCTTAAAAATTGCACAGATTGAGAGACCCCGTGGCTGTTCGCATTGTGTCTGCAGCTGCTGTGCAATGAATGAATTCAGGGAACGAAAATGGAAAAGGTGATGATTCAAAAGGGGACTGTTTATTACGGTTTGAAAGGAGCTGCTGCTCGGACGGATCTCTGATGGATTTACGGACTCGCTCGGTTCCTTCCTGGAGCTCCGGGCGTACCTGACAGGCAGAAAAAGGCTTGAAATAGGAAGATGAGTGTAATCAAAGAGGGAAAAACAAAATAAAAACAACCCACACCCTGCAATTAGCCATTACAAGAGAAAATTGCTAAGAGGGAAAGCGAGGCCAGCAAAAAAAAAAAAAAGCACACCCCAAAATGTCGAAATAATGATGTTGGGTGGTGTTTCTGGCTTTTGACTCCTTTCTAGTGCTCCCCCACCATCCACTGATGGGGCGACGAAGGTGGGCCATGAAATGGGAGTTCATGGCTTCCATGACGGCCATGGACCTGACCCAACTAATTCATGGCCCTACGCACACTGGGGGAAACACACTGGACTTGGTTTTTGTCTCTGGACAGTGGTTGAGTGATCTCGAGATAGGGGATATAGTCATCGAGCCCTTGTCATGGTCAGATCACTCGCTCCTTCGCCTTGACCTTCGAACCGCAGCACCCCACCGCAGGGAGGCGGAACCGGTAAGATGGTACCGCCCCAGGCGCCTGATGGAACCTGATAGGTTCCAGATGGAACTTGGGCCAATCCCGGAGGTTCTGGCTCACGCCTCATCTGGGGACCTAGTGGCCGCCTGGGATAGGGCGGCTGCTGGAGCCCTGGATCGAGTCGTGCCTTTGCGGCCTCTGACCCGGCGCCGATCTCGCCTGGCTCCTTGGTTCACCGAGGAGCTGAGGGAGATGAAGCGCCGGAAAAGACGCCTAGAGAGCTGTTGGAAGGCTAGTCTTTCTGAATCTGACCGAACACTGGTAAGATCTTATATTAGGAGTTACCTAGTGGCGATAAAAGCAGCAAAATGTACTCATTTTACTGCTCTTATTGCGTCATCAGATAATCGCCCGGCCACCCTGTTTAGGGTGACCCGCTCCCTGCTCCACCAGGAAGCGCGGGAGGACCCCTTGGAGGGGAGAGCCGAGGATTTTGTTCAATATCTGTATGACAAAATCACTCAGATTCGGGCAGGTCTGGACTCTGACGGGATAGATCCAACGAGGGTGACGGAGACAGGTCTTGAGACTGTTATCTGGGATGAGTTTGATCCTGTGACCCCAGATGACGTGGACAGGATTCTGGGTAGATTGAACGCGACCACATGTTTGTTGGACCCGTGTCCCTCCTGGTTAGTGCTGGCTTCCCGGGAGGTGACGCGAGGCTGGCTCCAGGGGATTATAAATGCTTCGTTGGGTGAGGGTGTCTTTCCCGCCGCCTTGAAAGAGGCGGTGGTGAGGCCTCTCCTCAAGAAGCCTTCCCTGGACCCGGCAGTATTGGCTAATTATCGTCCAGTCTCCAACCTTTGCTTCGTTGCGAAGGTTGTTGAGAGTGTGGTTGCGCGACAGCTACCCCAGTACCTGGATGAAGCGTCGTATCTAGATCCGTTCCAGTCGGGCTTCAGGCCTGGGTACAGCACGGAAACGGCATTGGTCGCGTTGGTTGATGATCTCTGGAGGGCTCGGGACAGGGGTTGTTCCTCTGTCCTGGTCCTGTTAGACCTCTCAGCGGCTTTTGATACCATCGACCATGGTATCATGCTGCACCGGCTGGAAGGGTTGGGGGTGGGAGGCACCGTTTTACGGTGGTTCTCCTCCTTTCTCTCTGACCGGTCGCAGTCTGTGTTGACAGGGGGGCAGAGATCGACCCCGAGGCCCCTTATATGTGGGGTGCCGCAGGGATCGGTCCTCTCGCCCCTTCTGTTCAACATTTATGTAAAGCCGCTGGGCGAGATCATCCGTGGTTTCGGGGTGAAGTACCATCTGTACGCTGATGACACCCAGCTGTACATCTCCACCCCGGACCACCCCAACGATGCCCTTGAAGTGATGTCCCAGTGCCTGGAGGCCGTGCGGATCTGGATGGGGAGAAACGGGCTTAGGCTCAACCCATCCAAGACCGAGTGGCTGTGGTTTCCGACGTCCCGATATAGTCAGCTGGCACCATCGCTGGCTATTGGGGGCGAATCATTGGCCCCCACGGAAAGGGCTCGTAACTTGGGCGTCCTCCTGGACTCACGGCTGTCTTTAGAAGAGCACTTGACGGCCGTGACCGGGAGGATTTTTCATCAGGTTCGCCTGATTCGCCAGTTGCGTCCCTTTCTAGATCGGGACTCGTTACGCACAGTCACTCATGCCCTCGTCACCTCTCGTCTGGACTATTGTAATGCTCTCTACATGGGGCTCCCCTTGAGGTGCACCCGGAGGCTCCAACTGGCGCAGAGTGCGGCCGCGCGGGTGGTTATGGGAGCAACATGGAGCTCCCATGTAACACCTCTCCTGCGCGAGCTGCACTGGCTCCCGGTGGTCTTCCGGGTGCGCTTCAAGGTTCTGGTTACCACCTTTAAAGCGCTCCATGGCTTGGGACCTGGTTACTTACGGGACCGCCTACTACCATCAACAGCCTCCCACCGACCAGTACGCTCCCACAGAGAGGGGCTCCTCCAGGTGCCGTCGGCCAAACAATGTCGGCTGTCGGCCCCTAGGGGGAGAGCCTTCTCTGTGGGGGCACCGACGATCTGGAATGAGCTCCCCCCAGAGATACGGAGGATTCCGGATCTGCGCACCTTCCGCCGCGAGTTGAAGACGCTTTTGTTTCATCAAGCTGGCCTCGCCTAAATCTCCTCCTTTCTAAAGTGTAAATTCTAAATTTTAATGGATTTTAAAATATGGGTATTTTAAATTGGGTATTAATTCAGCCAAATTTATTTAATTCATTTTATTCGATTTTAAATTTTGTATATCTATGTGTTTTATTTCATGGCTGTGCACCGCCCTGAGTCCTTCGGGAGTAGGGCGGTATAGAAATTCAATAAATAAAATAAATAAATAAATAAATAATAAATGTCTGTGAGAATACTCCTAGTTCGCTCCTAGCACTGATGGTGTTACCTAGTTGGGTCATGAAACGTCTGCAAGGAAATGTCCCAGCTCACAGAGAACAGAGCACTAAGAACCCCACAGTCCTTCTCCTCCTCCTCCTCCTTCCTCTTCCTCTTCCTTCTCCTCCTCCTCCTCTTCCTCCTCCTCCTCCTCCTTCTCCTCCTCCTCCTCCTTCTTCCTCTTCCTCCTCCTCCTCTTCTTCCTCCTTCTTCCTCTTCCTCCTCCTTCTTCCTCTTCCTCCTCCTCCTCCTCTTCTTCTTCCTTCCTCTTCCTCCTCTTCCTCCTCCTTCCTCTTCCTCTTCCTCTTCCTTCTCCTCCTCCTCCTCCTCCTTCTTCTTCCTCTTCCTTCTCCTCCTCCTCCTCTTCTCCTCCTTCTCCTTTTCCTCCTCCTTCTTCCTCTTCCTTCTCCTCCTTCCTCTTCCTCCTCTTCCTCCTCCTCCTCCTTCTCCTCCTCCTTCTTCCTCTTCCTCTTCCTCTTCCTCTTCCTTCTCCTCCTCCTCTTCCTCCTCCTCCTTCCTCTTCATTCTCCTGTTCCTCCTCCTCCTCCTCCTCTTCTTCCTCCTCTTCCTCTTCCTCTTCCTTCTCCTCCTCCTCTTCCTCTTCCCTTCTAGCACTGATGATGTTACCTAGTTGGCTCATGAAAAGTCTGCAAGCTCAGAAGAGCCCCAAGGACCCCACAGTCCTCCTCTTCCTCCTCCTCCCCCTCCCTCCTATAAACCCTCCTCCCTTCTACACTTTAGAGAGGGATCCTCTTCGGAACTTTGCTGGTTTCCTTGCAGACGTTTCATGACCCAACTAGGTAACGTCATCATTGCTTAGAAGGGAAGGGGGTTTGCTCTCAGGTTGTATTCTACCGGCTTGCCCTCGGGAGGGTAGGATAAAAACGGCAGATACGGGCTAAACATCTGGGAACAAAGGAAGGGCCCGGTGATGGTTGGGCAGGTGCCGGCAGAAGGATTCGGGGGAAACAAGCCAGGCACCCAGACGTGTTTTGGGGCGAAGCAGCTGAGCCAGGGCCGGGGTTTCTGACGCCCTTCTCTTCTGCCTGCACCCCCCAGATCGAACGCTGCTACTACTTCCTCCACGCCTTCATCGAGACCGCGCAGGAGCCCGTCGACGGGCGGCTGGTGCAATTCCTGCTCACCAACCCTTGCAACGATGGCGGCCAGTGGGACATGCTGGTGAACATCATTGGTAAGACAAGCCAGGTCTCCTCGACTTACGACCACAATGGAGCCTTCTCCCTTCTAGCACCGATGATGCTCCCTAGTTCCTCTTCCCCTAAGCAAGAGAGGTTTGCCCCGTTTTGCGACCTTTCTCGCCACGGTTGTTAAGTGAATCGGGCCGATGGATTGGTTAAGTTAGCAACATGGTGGTTAAGCGAATCTGGTTTTATGCAGTGACTCTGCTTGCCATCACAAACACTGATAGGGCAAGTTGCAACAAGTAGAGTGCAGCCCTCCCCGTGTTCTAGCACTGATGCTGTTCCCTAGTTGGGTCATGAAATGTCTGAAAACCACCAACCTCAGAGAGCACCAAGGACTCCACAGTCACCCTCCTCCTCTTCCTTCCTTCCTTCCTTCCTTCCTTCCTTCTTTACTTCCTTCTTTCCTTCCTTCCTTCCTTCCTTCCTTCCCACTGGAGGTTTTTAAGAAGAGACTGAACAGCCACCTATCTGAAATGGTCTAGGTTCCTTCTTTCCTTCCTACTTTCCTTCCTTCCTTCCTTCCTTCCTTCCTTCCTTCCTTCTCCTCTCCCTCCCTTCCTCCCAGCATTGATGCTGTTCCCTAGTTGGGTCATGAAACGTCTGAAAACCACCAAGCTCAGAGAGCACCAAGGACCCCACAATCATTTCCTCTTCCCCTTCCTCCTCCTCTCTGCAAACCCTTCCTTCTAGCACTGATACAGTTCCCTAGTTGGGCCATGAAACGTCTGAAAACCACCAATTGAGCACCCCCTCAATTCAATCCTGAGCTACAAATATTCTCCTTTATTCAGACTTCCTTTGATCTGACAGGCGGCTGGTGTGATAACTTGCCTTGAATTGTGGGGCGTGTGGGTTTTTTTTTTGTCTTAAAAATAGAAAAGTATGGCGTCGTTCCCAAGAAAGTTTTCCCTGAATCCAGCACGTCGGAAACCTCCAGACGGATGAATGACATTCTGAACAATAAGGTAAGTGGGACTTGGACATAGGAGGAAGGATTGACCATTGGGAAATCTCTGGCTCAGAAGCTTCCTAGAAAGACGAGCTGAGTTTGATCCACTGCTGACTCAGATTTACGACGGTTGCAATGTCCCGAGGCCACGTCATTCCCTTTTGCGACCTCCTGACCAGCAAACTCAGCGGGGAAAGCCAGATTCCCTTAACCACCCCTTGTTACTGATTTAACAACCGCAGAGTATTCACTTAACAACCGTGGCAAGCAAGGTCGTAAAACAGGGCAGAGCTCAATCTGAACAACCATCTCATTTAACAACGGAAACCTGGGTCAGAAACTTGGGTTGAAGTTGTGGTCGTAAGACAAGGACTACCTGGAGCATAGAAAGCACTCCGCCACATAAATTTTGGGCTCAGTTGTGGCCGTAACCCAAAGACTACCTCTAGTCCACAACTTGCAGGAGTTCATTTAGTGACAGTTCAAAGTTACAACAGCACTAGAAAAAGGGACTTATGACCGTTTCCCATTTAACGACTGTTGCATCATCCCCGTAGTCACTTAATCAAAATCCATACGCTTACCAAGTGACTCACATTTACGACGTCCCTGGGGTCAAGTGATCCCCCTTTTGAGTTCTTCCAACAAACAGTCAATTGGGGGAGGAGCCAGATTCATTTAACGACCGTGTTAGCAGGCTTAACAACTGCAGTGATTCACTTAGCAACTGTGGCAAGAAAAGTCGTAAGATGGGGCAAAACTCACTTCTTAACAAATCTCTTTAGCAACGGAGCATTATTAGCAAGATAAATTTTGGGCTCCATTGTGGTCGTAAGTTCCGGATGGCCTCGTAATAGATTAATCTATGCCTTAATGATTTATTGACGTTGTTTTAACTGCTGGTTGGGAGCACTCAGGGTTTAATATATGATGGGCGGCTGAATAAATGTTTTAAATAAACTAAGTTAAGTCACCACCTAAATTGTTTAGGGGAGAAACCGCCTGGTGCAGAGGTCAGACAAGGAGGAAGAGGGAAGGAGCCCCAGAAATTAAAAGCGGGGGAGATCAAAAGCAAGGAAATCTAATTAAAACTCGTTTGCATATAAAGTAGAGACTAGCTGACGAATCCTTCCGCCAAATTCTTGGTACATCGTCCTGGCTTCCACCACGTCCTCTGGGTCTTCTAAAGGGGCCTCGTCCCTCCGTCCAGATTCATTTAACAACCATATTTAAGAACGGCTGCAGTGATTCACTTAGCAACCATGGCAAGAAAGGTCGTAACACGGGGCCAAACTCACTGAACAGCTATCCCACAGCAACAAAAAAAAATTGGGCCTCGGTTTTGTTGTAAGTCGAGGATTACCTGCAATGAAGCTTAGCGGCCAAAGTTACAACGGAGCTAAAAAAAATAAAAACCTACGGTCCTCCTACTTACGTCCATCGCTGCTTTAGAGGGGTGTTTGCGACGGTTGTAAGTATGAGGACCAGAAGTGTCTGGGGTTTTTTTTTTTTTTTTTTTTTTTAGTTCCATTGTAACTTTGCTTAGGGCCAAAGTTACAAATAGAATTAACAACACTTACAGTCCTCGTACTTACAACCGTCGCAAACACCCCTCTAATGCGGTGTTTCCCAACCTCAGGCAACTCTTAAAGTGCACGGATTTCAACTCCTAGAATATCCTCCCCCCCCCAAACCGGTTGTTAAGCGAATCACGTTGTCGTTAAGCAAGCCTGGCCTCCTCCATGGACTCTTTTGCTTGCCGGAAGCCAGCTGGGAAGGTCGTGTGACTTTGGGATGCTGTAACCTTCGTTAAAAACTTGCCAGGCGCCTGAAATTTGGCTGTTCAGGTGATTGTGGGGATGGTGCGATGGGTGTTATGGGGACCTGAAGGATTTTTTTTTTTAAAAGTTCTGTTGTCACTTTGGCCACTAAGCAAAGTTACAATGGAACTAAAAAAAAACAAAAAAACCCCCAGACACTTCTGGTCCTCGTACTTACAACCGTCGCAAACACCCCTCTAAAGCAGCGATGGCCGTAAGTAGGAGGACCGTAGGTTTTTATTTTTTTTAGCTCCGTTGTAACTTTGGCCGCTAAACTTCATTGCAGGTAATCCTCGACTTACAACAAAACCGAGGCCCAATTTTTTTTTGTTGCTGTGGGATAGCTGTTCAGTGAGTTTGGCCCCGTGTTACGACCTTTCTTGCCACGGTTGCTAAGTGAATCACTGCAGCCGTTCTTAAATATGGTTGTTAAATGAATCTGGACGGAGGGACGAGGCCCCTTTAGAAGACCCAGAGGACGTGGTGGAAGCCAGGATGATGTACCAAGAATTTGGCGGAAGGATTCGTCAGCTAGTCTCTACTTTATATGCAAACGAGTTTTAATTAGATTTCCTTGCCTTTGATCTCCCGCTTTTAATTTCTGGGGCTCCTTCCCTCTTCCTCCTTGTCTGACCTCTGCACCAGGCGGTTTCTCCCCTAAACAATTTAGGTGGTGACTTAGCTTAGTTTATTTAAAGCATTTATTCAGCCGCCCATCGTATATTAAACCCTGAGTGCTCCCAACCAGCAGTTAAAACAACGTCAATAAATCATTAAGGCATATACATTAATCTATTACAGGCCGTCCTCAATTTACGACCACAATGGAGCCCAAAATTTATCTTGCTAATAATGCTCCGTTGCTAAAGAGATTTGTTAAGAAGTGAGTTTTGCCCCATCTTACGACTTTTCTTGCCACGGTTGCTAAGTGAATCACTGCAGTTGTTAAGCCTGCTAACACGGTCGTTAAATGAATCCGGCTTTCCCCCCGCCCATTGTCTTTGTTTGTTGGAAGGTCGCAAAAGGGGATCACGTGACCCCCCAGGGACACTGCAGGTGTCATAACTATGAGTCAGTTGCCAAGCGTCTGGATTTTGATCACCTCGGGGATGATGCAACCGTCGTTAAGTGGGAAAACGGTCATAAATCCCTTCTTCTGGTGCAGTTGTAACTTTGAACGGTCGCTAAATCAGCTCTTGCAAGTTGTGGACTAGAGGTAGTCCTCGGGTTACGGCCACCATTGAGCCCAAAATTTATGTTGCTAATAGTGCTAGGTTGCTAAAGACATTTGTTAAGTGGGTTTTGCCTCGTTTTATGACTTTTCTTGCCACTTTTGTTAATTGCGCTGGTTGAGTTAGTCACACTGTTGTTGAGTGAGCCTGGCCCCATTTTACGACCTTCCTTCCCACTGTTGCTAAGCGAAATGCTGCAGTTGTGAAGTTTTGTGACACGGTTCTTAAGTGAATCTGGCCTCCCCGTTGATTTCGTTCGTCAGAAGGGTCGCACAAGGAGCCTTGGTGGTGCAGCAGACTAAAGCACTGTTAAAGTAACACCAGCTGCCTGCAATTACTGAGAGTTCAAATCTCTCCAAGGCTCAAGGTTGACTCAGCCTTCCATCCTTTCTAAGGTAGGTGAAATGAGGACCCAGTTTGTGGGGGCAATAAGCTGACTTCGTATAAATATACAAAAGTATGAAGGCTATTGCTTAACACATTGTAAGCCGCCCTGAGTCTCCGGAGAAGGGCGGCATATAAATCGAACCAATAAACAATAAATAAATAAATAGATTGTTTGACCCCAGGACACTGCGACGGTCATAAATGTGAGTCGCTTGCCAAGCATCCAAATTTCGAACACGTGACCACAGGGTTCCTGCATCAGTCACAAGAGAAAAACGGTCAGAAGTCTCTTCTTTCAGCGACGTCGTAACTTTGAACGGTCACTAAATGACCTCTTGTAAGCCAAGGACTACCTGTCCTTAAAGCATTTATTTATATTACATAGCTGCCCATCTTATATCAAACTCTGGATGTTCCCAACCAGCAGCTAAAATAACAATCAATATATCACAAAGCTATTAAAAGCGCAAACATTAAAACTGGACACCAAGGTTAAACAGTCCGTCGTTAAGCAAGCTATTTCCCAAAGCCCCAGAAGGCAGGGCAAGAAACAACGGATGGAAACTCACCAAGGAAGAGAAGCAACCTGGAATGAAGGAGAAACCTCCTGACAGGGAGGACAGTTAGCCAGTGGAACTGCTTGCCACTAGAAGTTGTGGCCGCTCCTTCACTGGAGGCTTTCAAGAAGAGATTGGACAGCCACTTGTCTGAAATGGTACTATAGGATTTGGAAGATACACTAACATGCATTTCTTCTTTCCAACAGATGCGGGAATATTGTCTCCGACTACGAAACATGGTCGAGACCGGATGCAGCAAAGAGGAGCTTTCGGCAGCAATCGACACCATGATTGAGGAGGTAGGGGGGGGGGGTTAGGGAAGGGACCCCCGTCCTGGTATTTGGGGGTTGCTTCCGAAGGAGGAATATATTCCAGATTTGCAGCCATGCCTCCAAAGCATCTGATCTTATCACGAAACCCCTGGGGTTCTGACCCAGCTCCCCAAACACGGGAAACCCTCTGAAGTGAACTCAAAAGATTCCTTGATTAGGAGCGCCGGCAGCCCCGGCAAAAAGTTTCTCTCTCACCGCAAGCTAACAAGTTTGTCCGGCAGGGGAGATGAATAGTTGTCTGTCCCATCTATTCATCTCCGCCCCCTGCGTTTTATCCCCAGAGCTAGGATAGGGTTTTACTAGCAGCGGTGGCTTTTCTGTCCCGAGGACCGGCTCATAGATTTCCAGTGCTCTCCTCTCCTCTGCCTTCTATCAGGCACTGGACCCAGCTGTTCCTCCTCTTCCTCATCAGCCACCTCCAGGCCTTCTCCTCCTCTTCTCTTCCTTCCTCTTTCTCCTTCTCCTTTCTTCTTTCTTCCTCTCCTTCTCTTTCCTACTTCCCCTTCCCTTCCCCCACTCCTTCCTTCTTCCCCCCTTCTAACTTTCTCTTCTCTTCTTTCCCCTCTCTTTTCTTCCTCTCCTTTTCCCATTCTTCTTCTCCCCTTCTCTTCCTTCCTCTTTCTCCTCCTACTTTCTTCGTTCTTCCTCTCCTTCTCTTTCTTACTTCTCCTTCTCTTCCCCCACTCCTCTCTTCTTCCCCTTTCTAACCTTCTCCTCTGCTCCTCTTTCCCCTCCCTTTTCTTCCTCTCCTTTTCCCATTCTTCTTCTCCTCCCCTTCTTTTCCTTCCTCTCTCTTCTACTTCCTTCATTCTTTCTCTCCTTCTCTTTCCCACTTCCCCTTCTCTTCCCCCACTCCTCTCTTCTTCCCCCCTTCTAACCTTCTCCTCTGCTCCTCTTTCCCCTCCCTTTTCTTCCTCTCCTTTTCCCTTTCTTCTTCTCCTCCCCTTCTTTTCCTTCTCCTACTTCCTTCGTTCTTTCTCTCCTTCTCTTTCCTACTTCCCCTTCTCTTCCCCCACTCCTCTCTTCTTCCCCCCTTCTAACCTTCTCCTCTAGTCCTCTTTCCCCTCCCTTTTCTTCCTCTCCTTTTCCCTTTCTTCTCCTCCCCTTCTTTTCCTTCCTCTCTCTTCTCCTACTTCCTTTGTTCTTTCTCTCCTTCTCTTTCCTACTTCCCCTTCTCTTCCCCCACTCCTCCCTTCTTCCCCACTTCTAACCTTCTCCTCTACTCCTCTTTCCCCTCCCTTTTCTTCCTCTCCTTTCCCTTTCTTCTTCTCCTCCCCTTCTCTTCCTTCCTCTTTCTCCTCCCACTTTCTTCGTTCTTTCTCTCCTTCTCTTTTCTACTTCCCCTTCTCTTCCCCCACTCCTCTCTTCTTCCCCCCCTTCTAACGTTCTCTTCTACTCCTCTTTCCCCTCTCTTTTCTTCCTCTTCCTCTCCTTTTCCCTTTCTTCTTTCTCTTCTCCTCTCTTCTCCCTTCCTCTCTCTCTACTCCTTCCCCTTCTCCTGTTGTTTCCCTTTTCAGTTCAATCTAAGGTGCTATTTGAGCGGTGGAGCGCTTCCTGCAGTCCTCCACTTAACAATCATTTGTTCGAAGTTCCAACAGTTCCGAAACTTTTGGACACTAGAGGGCAGTAGCGGACAATGTATAAGCCATCTGCTCTGCTGCTGAGCACATAGCATGCCGCTAGTCCTCAACCTACGACCAGAACGTAGAATTCCCATTGCTAAACAAGGTGGTTGTTAAGTCCATTGTGTCCCATTTTACGACCTTTTTCACCAGGGTGGTTAAGTAAATCACTGCAGCTGAATCATGCAGTCGTTAAGTGAGTCCAGCTTCCCCGTTGACTAGTTTTTTGGGGGAAGGTCACAAATGCGATGACCTAACCCCAGGAGAGTGCAACCATCGTAAATACAAGTAGTCCTCAACTTACAACAGTTCGTTTAGTGACCATTTAAATCAAGAAAACAACAAAGCTCAGAGAGCAGAAAAGAAAGAGATTGGACAGGCACCTGTCTGAAATAGTACAGGGTCTCTCCTGCTTGAGCAGGGGGTTGGACTAGAGGACCTCTAAGGCCCCTTCCAATTCTATTCTGATTGATATTTACCTATAAATTAGCACCAAGGACCTCACGGTCATTCTCCTCCTCCTCGCAAAGCCAGATTCACTTTAACAACAATATATATATATATATATATATATATATATATATATATATATATAAAAATAAGTAGCAGCATCTGAAATGGTTAAAAAGTGTTAAGCTACCAGCTATAAGTAGCCCTTGATTTCATTTAGTGACCGTTTGAAGTTACAACAGCAGTGAAAAAAGTGACTTAGGACCATTTTTCACACTTAATGACCGTCCCCCCGGGTCACATGATCAAAATTCAGACGCTTGACAACCGACTCTGATTTATGACAGTCTCAGTGTTCTGGGTTCAAGCGATTCCCTTTTGCGACCTTCTGACAAGCAAACTCAATGGAAAAAACAGACTCACTTAACGACCGGATTACTAATTTATCAACTGTGGTGATTCACTTAACAATCATGGCAAGATTGGTCATAAAATGGGGTGAAATTCACTCAACAGACGTTTCCCTTAGCAACAGAAATGTTGGTCTCCGTTGTGCTTGTAAGTCGAAGACTACCTGCAATAAGGTTGGAAGGGACCTTGGAGGTCTTCTAGTCCAGCCCCCTGCTTAAGCAAAGACTGACCACAGGGGTTCAGTTGGGGGCCAAGTGGTTAGTTAGTTAGTTAGTTTATTTGATTTGTATATGAAAACGTTTTTATTTCATCAAGCTGGCCTGGCCTAAATCTTCTCCCTTTTAAAATTTTTAAATTCAAATTTTAAACACTAATTTTAATTTGTTTAATTATGGGATATTTTTAAAATTTAGCCAAATTGTTTAATCTGTTTTAATCTATTTTAAATTTTGTATCTCTGTGTTTTATCTTTTGGCTGTGCAGGGCCCTGAGTCCTTCGGGAGAAGGGCGGTATAGAAATCTAATAAAATAAAAAATAAAATAAATACCGCCCTACTCCCGAAGGACTCAGGGCGGTGAATAGCCAAACAATAAAATACATAGATACAAAAAATTTAAAAACCAGATAAAATCAAATTAAATCATTTTGGCCCAGACAGATTAAAACACCCCAATAATTTAAAAACAGATTAAAATTTACATATTTAAAAAAGGGAAGATATTAGGCCAAGTGGTTGATTTTCTTGTGAGCGGTTTCCATGCAGGGCTTGGCAAAGTCAAGATGGCAGATGTGACCTAAGCCCCATCTCTCTCATTACCAGGACAACAGATTTGGAAGGGACCTTGGAGGTCTTCTAGTCCAACCTCCTATTCAGGCAGGAAATCCTAGACCATTTCAGGCAGATATTTGTCCAATCTCTCCTTAAAAACCTCCAGTAATAGAGCACCCACAACTTCTGGTGGCAAGGAGTTCCGTTGGTTAATTGTCCTCACTGCTAGGAAGTTTCTCCTTAATTCCAGGTTGCTTCTCTCCTTGATTGGTTTCCACCCATTGCTTCTTGTCCTGCCTTCAGGTGCTTTGGAGAATAGCTTGACTCCCCCCTCTTTGGGGCAGCCCCTCAAATACTGGAAGACTGCTCTCATGTCCCCCCTAGTCCTTCTTTGCATTAAACTAGACATGCCCAGTTCTTGCAACTGTTCATCCTATGTTTTAGCCTCCAATCCCCTAATCCTCTTGGTTGCTCTTCTCTGCACTCCTTCCAGAGTCTCAACATCTTTTTTAACATTGTGCCGACCAAAACTGGATGCAATATTCCACGCGTGGCCTTACCCAGGCATTAAAATGAGGAGGGGCTTTCCTTCCATCGTTGTGGCCCCCTTTAGATAACCTCTGGCAGTTCTTCCAGCTTGAGGTTCCTTCCTTGGTGACTGGGGGAGCAAATCCCATTGTGGCACCATCATGCTTTCCTTTGCCCTCTGCTTACAACCCACCCTTACAACCTCCACTTACAACCTCCACTTACAACCCACCGCTTACAACCTCCGCTTACAAACCACCACTTACAACCTCCGCTTACAACTCACTGCTTACAACCTCCGCTTACAAACCACTGCTTACAACCTCCGCTTACAACTCACTGCTTACAACCTCCGCTTACAACCCACCGCTTACAACCTCCACTTACAACTCACTGCTTACAACCTCTGCTTACAAACCACTGCTTACAACCTCCGCTTACAACTCACTGCTTACAACCTCCGCTTACAACCCACCACTTACAACCTCCACTTACAACTCACTGCTTACAACCTCTGCTTATAAACCACTGTTTACAACCTCCGCTTACAACTCACCGCTTACAATCTCCGCTTACAACCCACCACTTACAACCTCCGCTTACAACTCACTGCTTACAACCTCTGCTTACAAACCACTGCTTACAACCTCCGCTTACAACTCACTGCTTACAACCTCCGCTTACAACCCACCGCTTACAACCTCTGCTTACAAACCACCGCTTACAACCTCCGCTTACAACCTCCACTTGCAACCCACCGCTTCAAACTCGCGCAGCTATCCACGCCTCCGTTCAGGGGGTGGCTGGGTTTCCACAACCACATTCTCCCGTCCTCTTCCAGGTGTTCCGGGTCGTCAGCATCTGCCTGGGGAACCCTCCCGCCACCTTCTGCTGGGAATATTACGACAAGGAGAAGAACTATCACAAGATCGGGCCCATCAGCCCCGCGAAGTTCTACCAAGACCACGTCAAGCCGTTGTTTGATATGGAGAGCAAGGTAGGAAGATCTCGCGATGCAAACCAGCATGAAGTGATCGTTTCCCTGATCCTGGAATCTCTCTTTTTTGGGGGGGGGGGATCTGGGCACATTCCTCACCTGAAATCCCTTTTCTCAAGTCCAGTCCAGCCCAGCTGTGTCCCCCAGTGTGGCATCCCTCCCCAATATATTCGGCATTCTTTCCGTGCTGAAACTAGAACTCCCTTTTTGGATTCAAACAGGAAGGGCGTTTTGATTGACATTCTCCTTTCTCCTGGCATACGGGAATCCCACGAGAAATTTGACCCCATGGTCTGTTCACTTATTTCATGGTTTCCGTAAACCCCACCTTAAGGTGCTGGGTTAGAAACCAGCAGATGGGGAGTTCTAGTCCCTCTTTCATCATGAAAGCTGTCTGGAGGCCTTTGATCCGATCACTAGGAGCTTGTGAGTTCTAGTCCCACCTTAGACATGAAGGCCAGTTGGGTGACTTTGGCCCAATCACCAGGAGATGGTGAGTTCTAGTCCTGCCTTAGGCAGGAAAGAAGGCTGGGTGACTTTGGACCAATCGCTAGGAGACAGTGAATTCTAGTTTGTGCCTTAGGCAGGAAAGGCGGCTGGGTGACTTGGGCTCAATCACCAGGAGACAGTGAGTTCTAGTCCCTCGTTAGGTATGAAAGCCGACTGGGTACCTTTGACCCAATCCCTAGGAGCTTGTGAGTTCTAGTCCCGCCTTAAACATGAAAGCCAGCTTGGTGACTTTGAACCAATCAGCAGAAGGCAGGGAGTTCTAGTGCTACCGTAGGCATGAAAGCCAGCTGGGTGACTGTGGCTCAATCACCAGGAGACAGGGAGTTCTAGTCCCATGCTGACTGGGGAATTCTGGGAATTGAAGTCCACCAGTCTTCAAAGCGGCCAAATCGAAGTTGGACACCCCTGATTTAAACCGTCCCGTCTGGCCGGTAGGGAATCCCAGCCGAGTTAGAGGGGTTGCCCCTTCCTGCACCTGGCTAGCCCTAACATCTCTCCCCCACTCTCCTCTCTATCTCACAGGTGTGTCTGGTGAACGATCCTCGACCCCGGAACAAATACAACCAGCTCTACACCGTGGAGTATCTGGGCAACATGGTGGGAGGCAGGAGGACTCTTTACAACAACCAGCCGGTAGAGCTCTTGAAAAAGATGGTGGCCGCGTCCATTCAGGATGGAGAGGTCAGCCTCTAGGGCACGCTGCCCCCCCGTGGTTGACCCCCCCCCCAACTCTCTTCTGCCTTTTCTTCCTCGTCCTGACCGTTGGCTGTTCTCTCTTCTCCCGCAGGCCGTGTGGTTTGGCTGCGACGTTGGAAAATGTTTTAATAGCAAGCTGGGCATCAACGATTTGAAGATGTAAGGTTTGGTGCAAGAGGGACCCTCCATGGGGAGGGGAGGGGGCTGCCTCTGGGGAACGCTTCCAAGCAGGAGCCCCGGTTTCCCTCAATTTGGGGGTTCTTGTCCGCACACGGAGGCCATGGTTTATTTTCTTACCTGTGTATTGTTTTATATATCAAACTTTATCGGTAAAGACCTTTATTTATTTACTTATTTGTGTCCCTGGTTCTGCGAACATGCCTAATATATCTTCCTCCTCCTATTTTCCCAGCAACAACCCTGTGAGGTGGGCTGGGCTGAGAGAAAGGGATTGGCCCAAAGTCACCCAGCTGGCTTTCATGCCTAAGGCGGGACTAGAACTCACCGTCTCCTGGTGATTGGCCCAAAGTCACCCAGCCAGCTTTCATGCCTAAGGCAGGACTAGAATTCCCAGTCTCCTGGTGGTTGGTCCAAAGTCACCCAGCCGGCTATCATGCCTAAGGCAGGACTAGGACTCACTGTCTCCTGGTGATTGGCCCAAAGTCACCGAGACAGCTTTCATGCCTAAGGCAGGACTAGAATTCACCATCTCCTGGTGGTTGGCCCAAAGTCACCCAGCTGCCTTTCATGCCTAAGACAGGACTAGGCGCTGTCTCCTGGTGATTGGCCCAAAGTCATCCAGATAACTTTTATGCCTAAAACAGGACTAGAACTCACTGTCTCCTGGTCATTGGCCCAAAGTCACCCAGGTGGCTTTCATGCCTAGGACGGAACTAGAACTCACCATCTCCTAGTTTCTAGCCTGGTGTCTTAACCACCGGACCAAATTGGCTCAGTGAGACCCTGAGCTTATCAGGAGATGCATTTTTTTATAAAGAGGGAGGACAAAGCCCAGGTTTTTGGGGTGACTTTCTCCCTTCAGTCCCAACCAGCAAGGTATTGTGGGAGTTGAAGTCCACGCGGTGGCCCCAGTCCCCCTCTCCCCTCATTCATAAACCTTTTTGGCTGTTTGCAGATACAATCATGAGCTGATGTTCGGGGTGTCAGTCAAGAATATGAAGAAAGACGAGCGGCTGATTTTTGGGGACTCCATGATGACGCACGCAATGGTCATTACAGCCTTCACGAAGAAAGTAAGATGCTTGGGAGAAATGTTCTCCCTGCCTTAAATTCATCGGTCCTAGAGATTGACAAGGTTTGATTGACTGATTGTGGGTCATCAAATGGGTGTCAGCTCAACAACAACATGGGGCCTTCTCCATTACGTGTCATCCGGTTGGTGTCAACTCTTAGCGACCAGCTAGATCAGAGGTGTGGAATGATGGCCTTTTATGACTTGTGGACTTCAACTCCCAGAATTCCTGAGCCAGCCATGCTGGCTGGCTCAGGAATTCTGGGAGTTGAAGTCCACAAGTCATAAAAGGGCCATCATTCTCCACTCCTGACCTATAGACCTTCTCTATGATCTGTCTCAAACCTGGTCCTTCAAGACTTCCAGTTGTTGACCCGTCGTCACTGTAGCTGAGTCCATTCTCCTTGCTCCTGGTTGTCTTCTTGCCTTCCCTTCCACCTTTCCCACCATGATGGACTTCTCAAAGGAGCTGCTCTTTGCGTTGATTGTTCTATCAAGTCAGTTTGGCAACCACAAAAATAGACCTTCTCCAGGTTGAGATGGGTCCAACCTGGTTTTCCAATGGTGTCCCCATCGCCACTAGAACTTAAGTTCATCCGTTAAAGTGGTGATGAGTCCACCATAGGAAGTCTTGAAGGACCAGGTATGGGACAAACCATCATGCAGAAGGTCTATCCAGGTGGTTCCTGAGAGTCAAAACTTGATAGAACATAATCAGTCGATCAGTGAAAGACCCAAATCCTTTGAGAAGCCCATCATGGTGGAAAAGAAGGAAGAGAAGACCAGGGGTCTCCAAACTTGGCTACTTGATGACTTTGTGGACTTCCAGCAGCCAGAATTCCTCAGCCAGTCAAGAAATCAAAGTTGGAGACCCCTGGAGAAGAGGACATGCTGGCTGGGGAATTCTGGGAGTTGAAGTCCACAAATCATAAAGTTGTCAAGCTTGGAGAACCCTGGAGAAGAAGACATGCTGGCTGAGGAATTCTGGGAGTTGAAGTCCACAAATCATAAAGTTGTTAAGCTTGGAGACCCCTGGAGAAGAAGACATGCTGGCTGAGGAATTCTGGGAGTTGAAGTCCACAAATCATCAAGGTTGGGCCTCTCTGTTCTGGCAGCATCAAAACAGTGTCCCTCTAGCCTAAAACATGATGTTGGGAATTATTTAATGGGGGTGGTCTCATCCCCCTCACCCCTGGGAACACTGCCTAGTGGTTAGCCCCCTTACCAAGCACAGCAGTTCTCTTCCCTTGGAGCATTTCAGAATTCCCCGTCGGGCACCACTGCTTCATCCCGACCAACAATCCTGTTGCGGTTGTTTAAATACGTTTTGCAACGATGCGGCTCATATATAAATATTCCTCCCCGGCATTTAGCAGTTGCAAAACCAGGATGGCAGGAAGAGAAATTGGAAGAGCAGCAATAGTTGACAGCCAAATTAAAACCAGGAATGCTGGGCTGGCGGGGAGCTTGTTTGTCGTAGCAGCCGGTTGTCCAAGTTTATGAAGCGTTCTTGACTTCGGGACGCCAAAGTAACAAAACAGGAAATTTTGCAAAAACTGTGTTCGTTTTGGGGACATTTCCGTCAAAACTGCTAGACTTATAACAGTTCGTTTAGTGACCATTCAAAGTTACAAAGGCATTTTAAAAAAGTGACTTACGACCGTTTTTCCACACTTACAACATGTGTTGCAGCCTCTCCACGGGAATCAAAATTTGGATGCTTGGCAAATGACTCGTATTTATGACAGTCGCAGTATCCTGGGGTCACCTGATCCCCCTTTTGCAACCTTCTGACAAGCAAAACCCTTGTTACTAACTTATCAGCTGCCGCTATTCACTTAAAAATGTGGGAAGAAAGGTCCTAAAACGGGGCAAAATTCACTAAAAAAATTTGTCTCAGTTAACAACAGAAATTTCGAGCTCCATTGTGGCCGTAAATCGAGGAATACCTGTCCCGTTTTGGTCATTTTCAATCCCAAGGAAGAGCGGTGTTACAGTCGTGGTTTTTCTCACCGCCTGCGATTCTCCTTTTCTAGGAAGAACCGGACGAGGGCTACGAGAAGTGGCGCGTGGAGAATTCGTGGGGTGAAGACCGTGGGAATAAAGGTACGGCATCCCTGATGAAATATTTAATTATTTTAAACTGTTTTTAAATTTTGTATGTTCTGTTTTTTACTTTGGCTGTTCACCGCCCTGAGTCCTATTTGGAGAAGGGCGGTATAGAAATGGAAACAAATAAATAAAATAAATAAATAAAGGGGGAGGTGAAGAGGGAGGGGGTTCTATCAGGGCTGAGCCAAGGGGAGGGTAACACTTCCCCATGCAAGAAATCTGCTTTCTCCCACCCACTCCTCAAATTACCTGCAAGAGTGTCTGTCTGTCTGTCTCTCTCTCATTTGCCTATCATCTGCTTATTGTCTGTCTGTCTGTCTAGATCAGGGGTCAGCAACCCGCAGCTCTGGAGCCGCATGTGGCTCTTTCATCCCTGTGCTGCGGCTCCCTGTTGTTGGTCGGCTCCACAATTGATAGGGCTTTCGGTTAGGACAGGTAGAGGAAAAAGAATGCCGCGCTAGGAGGAGACTCTATGGTGCAGGAACCGGATTTTTGGTTGACTCTAGAATTGAACGGGGGCTTCTGGTTAGGACCTTTGTGGCTCTTTGAGTCTTTAAGGTTGCTGATCCCTAGCCTAGATAGATAGATTAGATAGATAGATGGATGGATGGATGGATGGATGGATGGATGGATGGATGGATAGCTAGATAGATGGATAGATGGATGGATGGATGGATAGATAGATAGATAGATAGATAGATAGATAGATGATAGATGGATGGATGGATGGATGGATGGATGGATGGATGGATGGATGGATAGGATGGATGGATGGATGATAGATAGATGGATGGATGGATGGATGGATGGATGGATGGATAGATAGATGGATAGATGGATAGGATGGATGGATGGATGGATGGATGGATGGATGGATGGATGGATGATAGATAGATAGATAGATAGATAGATAGATAGATAGATAGATAGATGGATAGATGATAGATAGATAGAATGAATGAATGAATGAATGAATGAATGAATGAATGACTGTCTAGCTATCTATAAAGCCTTAGTAGGGTCACACCTAGAGTACTGCATCCGGTTTTTGTCGCCACACTATAGAAAAGATGTTGAGACTCTGGAAAGAGTGCAGAGGAGAGCAACCAGGATGATGAGGGGACTGGAGGCTCAAACATACGATGAACGGTTGCAGGAACTGGGCCTGGCTGGTCTAGTGAAGAGAAGGACCAGGGGAGACAGGAGAGCATCTTCCAATATTGGAGGGGCTGCCCCAGAGAGGAGGAAGGGGGTCAAGCTGTTTTCCAAAGCACCCGAAGGCCAGACAAGGAATAATGGATGGAAACTGAACAAGGAGAGATTCAACCTGGAAACAAGGAGGAATTTTCTGACAGTGAGGACAATTAATCCATGGAACAGAAGTTGCCTTCGGAAGTTGTGGGAGCTTCATCCCTGGAGGCTTTCAAGAAGAGACTGGACTGTCCTCTGTCAGAAAGGGTGTAGGGGCTCCTTGCTTGGGCGGGGGGTTGGACTAGATGACCTCCAAGGTCCCTCCCAGCTCTGTTATTCTATTCTATTCTATTCTCATTATATTTTATTCTACTCTTCTATATTCTGTACTTCTATTCTATTCTATTCTATTCTATTCTATTCTATTCTATTCTATTCTATTCTATTCTATTCTATTCTATTCCTGTGCTTATTCTATTTTATTCTATTCTATTATTCTATTCTACTCTACTCTACTCTATTCTTCTCTTCTATTTTATTCTATTCCTATGCTTGTTCTATTCTATTCTATTCCATATTTTCTATTCTATTCCATTCCATTCCTTCACAGGGGGGCCATTTCAAGCTTTCAGGATTTAAACACAGCAAAGCCCCTCTGATTATAGATAGTCCTCAATTTACAACAATTCATTTAGTGACCATTCAAAGGTACAGCGGCATTGAAAAAAGTGACTTACAACCGTTTTCACACTTACGACCGTTGCAGCGTCCCCACGGGGATCAAAGTTCGGACGCTTTGGCAACTGACTCATATTTATGACGGTTGCAGCGTCCCGGGGTCTCGTGATCGATCCCCTTTTGCGACCTTCTACCAGCAAAGTCAACGGGGAAGGCCAGATTCACTTAACAACCGCGTGACTGACTTCACAGCTGCAGTGATTCACTTAACAACGGGGGCAAGAAAGGCCATAAAATGGGACAATACTCACTTAACGAATGTCTTGCTTAACAGTAGACATTTGGGGGGTTCAATTGCGGTCGTAAGTCGAGGACTACCCGTGTAGGCGTTCCTCTGGATTTGCCTTCTCCAGAGGCTTGGAGTGACCTACTTTGCAAAAAATCCCCCTGTTCCCGCAGAAGAAATTTGCAAGACCCTTTGGCAAAAAGCACATTTTTTAAACAACGACCTACTTTTTATTAAAAGGCGCCAGCTGCCGGGACCTGCAGCTCCATCGGATGAAGGGAGCTGTGGAAGACGAAAGCTGACGCCGTTTAAGCGAACCTTTTGGCTGGGAAAACGGGCTCTCTTTACAGTCGTGGCCAAAATTGGGGAAACCTTTTGGGAAAAGTGTATTTTTGAGGTTTGATGGCTAATAACACCATTTTTTTTGAGAGAGAGTTTCAAGATTATCCTATTCCACTGATGGAATAACCTGGGAAGAGCCCAGACCTTCTTAACCCAATGGAAAATCTAGGGAGCCAACTAAAGAAACTGGTTAGTCAGAAGCAACCTAGCAATAAAACCCAGTTAATAGAAGCCATCATTCAATCTCGGTTTCACATTAGAAAAGCTGCAGAACTCAAAGACTTGGTTCACTCCATGGGAAGACGTTGTAAGGCCGTCATTCATGCTAAAGGTTAAGTATTAACTTTAAGTATTAACTGACATGGGGATCATTTTTGTATATCTCATTTTTTCTACATGTTTCACTTTTCTTCTTTATACCGTAACTGCTATTCTCATAGCAAATCCTTCCTAAAAGTGATTGCATTACATTCTTGATTAAATTATCTTTCCAATGATATATAATTTTATGGTACTACTGCCAAAAAAAGAAGTGGTGTTATTAGCTAGTTTTAGAAAATATACTTTTCCCAAAAGGTTTCCACAATTTTGGCCATTACTGTAGCTTGCAAAATCCTCAGGAACCCAAAAACACAACAAGGAGGACAAAATGTAGCCCCCAAATAATAACAAAAGAATTAAATCCTAGACAGGTAGTTAATCCTTGACTTACAACAGTTTGTATAGTGACTGTTTAAAGTTGCCAGGTCCCTGAAAAACGACCGTTTTTCACTCCTGTGACTGTTGCAAGCATCCCCCATTGGTCACGTGATTTCACAAATGACTCACATTTATGACAGTTTAAGAGTCTCGGGGATCACCTGACAAGCAAAGTTCATTTTAACAGCCGTGTTACTAACTTAACATCTGCAGTGATTCACTTAACAACTGGGGCAAGAAAGGCCATAAAGATGGGACAATACTCAGTTAACAAATGTCTTGCTTTAGCAATAGACATTTGGGGTTCAGTTGCAGTCGTAAGTCGAGGACTTACCTGTATTGGGCTCAGTTGAGATTGTAAGTTGCAAGAGCCTGTAGTACAGTGGACTAAAGCACTGTTATTAACATCTGCTGCTTGCAATTACTGCAAGTTCGAATCTCACCAGGCTCAAGGTTGACTCAGCCTTCCATCCTTTCAAAGGTGAAATGAGGACCCAGTTTGTGGGGGCAATAAACTGACTTTGTATAAATATACAAAAGGATGAAGGCTATTGCTTAGCGCATTGTAAGCCGCCCTGAGTCTCCGGAGAAGGGCGGCATATAATTTAAAGCAAAAAAAAAAAAAAGTTGAGGACTTACCTCTATTGGGCTGAATTGCAGTCATAAGTTGAGGACTTACCTGTATTGGACTCACTTATAGTTGTAAGTCAAGGACTTACCTTACTTACGGTCGTACATCGAGGACTTACCTGTATTGGGCTCAATTGCGATCGTAAGTCGAGAACTACCTGTATTGGACTCTTACAGTCATAAATCAAGGACCTACCTGTATTGGACTCATTTATGGTCGTACGTCGAGGACTTACCTGTACTGGGCCCAATTGCAGTCATAAGTCGAGGACTACCTGTAGCAAAGTTCCGTTTGGAAGCAGAGTCTGGCTGGGATTCAGAGACTGACGTCAAACCTCTAAAGCGGGGGGGCGGGATGGAGAGCGAGAAGTTAGGGAGGAAGTCAGAACCCATTCTTGGGGTCTCGCCCCACCTTTCCTGCCAAGCCTCCCCCCCACATTCCCAAGTTGGGGGGGAGGGAGGGGCTCCCTCTGGCAGCCCTGACCTCTCCCCCCACGTCAGAGGGCATTGTTCCCACTGCAAAGGGACTTCCTCCGATACGCAGGAATTTCCTCAGCCCCCGAGGTTATCAAATCTGCTTTTTCTTGAGTTTTGTTTCCAAAAAACACTCCCTGAAATCTCCGTGTTCCCTGTACATTTTGTCCTGGTTTTTTTTTTTTTTTTCCCTCAAAGCGAGAGAAAGTGCAAAGGCCAGATTTTGCATCGTGGGGCTGAATCCTCAGTTTCCCCTTTTCCTGGCCATTAGCACACCTTGAAATCACACTCACACAATCAGCTGGCCTGGCTTTAAGAGGGGTGGGCTTCCACTCCCAGAATCCCCCAGTCAGCATGCTTTAAGAGGGGTGGACTTCCACTCCCAGAATCCCCCAGTCAGCCTGCTTTAAGAGGGGTGGACTTCCACTCCCAGAATTCCCCAGTCAGCCTGCTTTAAGAGGGGTGGACTTCCTCTCCCAGAATCCCCCAGCTGGCATACTGTGTCCACCCCTCTGAAAGGCTGGGGAATTCTGGGACTTGAAGTCCACAAGTCTTGAAGTTGCCAAGGTTGGACATCCCTGTGTTAGACAAATCTTTGATTGGCGGTCATCAAACGACTGAACATCTCCAGACCTTCAGAGTCTCTTAAGTTCTCCTCTCCATCTCCTCCTTCCGTGACGGTGGTTTTGTAAGCGATGATTCAGTGGATGCGACTTGCCTGGACTGGATCTTGGCAGAAGTGGGCTTGTCCAGCGGGAAGTGGGCTGGGGAGGCCAGCGAAGCGCGGTGAAGCACAATTCCTCTGAACAAAATGTGGGCCTCTGTGTGTGTGTATGTCAGAGGTGGGTTTCAGCAGGTTCTGAGCAGTTCTGGAGAACCCGTAGCGGAAATTTTGAGTAGTTCGGAGAACCGGTAGTAAAAATTCTGACCATCGATTCTCTGCCTCCCGAGTCCCAGCTGATCGGGAGGAAATGGGGATTTTGCAGTATCCTTCCCCTGGAGTCAGGTGGGAATGGAGATTTTGCAGTCTCCTTCCCCTGCTGTAGGGAGGAAATGGAGATTTTGCAGTATCCTTCCCCCTGGAGAGGGGTGGGAATGGAGATTTTGCAGTATCCTTCCCCCTGGAGTGGGGAGGAAATGGAGATTTTACAGTATCCTTCCTGGAGAGGGGTGGGAATGGAGGTTTTGCAGTATCCTTCCCCTGGATTGAGTAGGGAATGGAGATTTTACAGTATCCTTCCCCTGGAGTGGGGAGGAAATGGGGATTTTGCAGTATCCTTCCCCTGTAGTGAGGTGGGAATGGAGATTTTACAGTATCCTTCCCCCTGGAGAGGGGTGGGAATAGAGATTTTACAGTATCCTTCCCCCTGGAGTGGGGTGGGAATGGAGATTTTGCAGTATCCTTCCCCTGGATTGAGGAGGGAATGGAGATTTTACAGTATCCTTCCCCTGCAGTGGGGAGGAAATGGAGATTTTACAGTATCCTTCCTGGAGAGGGGTGGGAATGGAGATTTTGCAGTATCCTTCCCCTGGAGAGGGGTGGGAATGGGGATTTTGCAGCAACCTTCCCCTGGACTGCGGTCGCAGCCTAGTGGTTACAGCTACCTGACTCTCCCTCCCCTGTTCCCCCTTGTAGGTTACCTGCTGATGACGGACGACTGGTTCTCGGAGTTCGTGTACGAAGTGGTCATCGACCGCAAACACGTCCCAGAGGAGGTCCTGGACGTGCTGCAGCAGGAGCCTTTTTGCCTGCCCGCCTGGGATCCCATGGGGGCTCTGGCCCACTGAGCAGTCGGGAGAAGGAGGGGACCACCCCCCCTCTCCTTCTGGGTCAACTCCAAGCCGGCGGGAGCCCCGGAGCGGGGGGGGGGACGGGGTCTGCAGCCCGGGATGGATGGGAGGACCGACTTCCCAGCTAGAGGTGCTAACATTCACACATACCACCCCCCACCCCCCCACCCTTCAGAAGGCGCCGTCCACCTCTGGCCAGGGGTGTGTGTGTGTGTGGGGTGGGGGGGTCGTCTCCTTGCATCGGCGTTTCTGCTTTTCATTGTAACACGGTGCCCCCTTCTTTTCTTTCTTTCTTTCTTTCTTTTTTTTTTTTTAAATGGCTTTTTAAACTCATCTTAACGCACTCATTCTAAAACGGGGAAGGGGTTCTTTTGAACGAGCTGTATTCAAAAAGAAAAAAAAAACATGGAAGATTTTAGTAGGACTCTTTCTAAACCGGAAATGGAGGGTTTTGCACCCTTGAATCGAGATGCACCATTCTGGGGGGGGGGGAGAGGATGGATCCCCCCACCCTTGGGGGTCCTTGCCCTGCTGCCTCGTCGGAGGATAAGAGATTCGGGGCGATGTGGGTCTGTTATCCTGTCATTTCTACCTGTCCCCATCTTTTTCAGGCTGGTTTTTCGACAACCTGGCTGGCCGATTTCCTTTACTGAATTCTATTCAAAGCAAAAAAAATAATAATAATAATATAAGGAAAATATATCTTAACGTTCATAATGGCCTCCGGACCGATAACTGGACAGTCTGCGATGCGTCTTACCTGAGGGCACCAGGTTGGAGAAAGATAGTTTTCTTTTTTTTTTTTTCTTTTGCTCAACAGGATTCCAGTTGGTGGGATCTCCTTTTGGTGGGATCTCCCTTTGGCGAGATCTCCCCTTCCCCACGGGGAAGGCAGAGCGAACAATTGTTATAAAAACAGGCCGGCCAAGACCTCCCCCCCTTCCCTCCCCCCCCCCAGTGAAAGGGAAGCATTGCAAAATAATAATAAATAAATAAATAAACCGCATTTCCTATGTCCTCAACAACTCTTATGGTGCTATGAAGTATTTTAATTAAAACACTTGCCTGAATTGACGTTTTTGGTCTCCTGGTTTGATCTTAGGGACTAGCGCCTTGCAAAGGAAGATGGAAACGGCCTATGAATGAGATTGCATTGGATTAATTCGAAGGAATAAAAACAGTTTTGTTTTTTTTGTTTTTTTTTTGCTGGTCCAATATCCATAAAAAGGTTGTGCAGCAATTTAGGGCAGGTCACAGGTAGTCCTCAACTTACAACCACTCGTTTAGTGACCAAAGTTATAACGGCACCGGAAAAAAGGTGACTTACGTCGGTTTTTCACACTTATGACCATTGCAGCCTCCCCATGGTCATGTGATCGAAGTTCAAACACTTGGCAACTGATTCATATTATGACGGACACAGTGTACCGGGATTATGTGTACCTTCTAACAAAGTCAATGGGGGAAGCCGGACTCACTTAACAACAATCAAAGCCTCCTGATTGGACCAAAGTCCCCCGGTTGGTTTTCATGGCTAAGGCAGGACTCGAACTCGTAATCTCCTGGTCATTGGTTGAAATTCACCCAACCAGCTTCTACGCCTAAGGCGGGACTAGAACTCACGGTCTCCTTGCGATTGGCCCAGAATCACCCAGCTGGCTTTCAATGGCTAAGGCGGGACTAGAACTAATCGTCTCCTGGTGATTGGCTGAAAGTCACCCAACCGACTTCTATGCCTAAGGCGGGACTAGAAAGTTCCGAATTAGCCGCAGGGAGACCCGAGTTCCAATCTACCCTCCAGGCTCCACCAGGAAATTCGAGCTGAGCTCTCTCTCTCTCTCTCCCCCACCTACCTTGCAGGGTTCAGGAGAGGGCCGGGGGGGCCTACATGAGAGGCAGAAAATGATAAATAAATAGTTTTGCAGCCTCCGCATTTTTTTTTAATTCCTTCCCTGATGGTTTTGCAGGCGGCATCGGCTTTGATCTGCAAGCCTCACAGGCGTTTTTTTCTTTTTCTTTGCCCCAGAATCCAAAGCAGGAATCTAAGCCTCCCCCAATTAAAAAATTGTGCATCTTACAGAACTACAGAATAATTGGAAGTTGGAAGGGACCCTCGAGGTCTTCTAGTCCAACCCCTGTTCAAGAAGGAGACCCTATACCATTTCAGACAAATGGTTATCCAATCTCTTCTTAAAAACCTCCAGTGTTGGAGCATTCACAGCTTCTGGTGGCAAGCAGTTCCACTGGTTAATTGTTCTCACTGTCACTGCTTAGTTCCAGGTTGCTTCTTTCCTTGATTAGTTTCCATCCATTGCCCTTCCTTCCTTCCTCCTCCTCCTCCTCCTCCCTCCCATCCATCCATCCATCCATCAAATAATAGAATCAGAGAGTTGGAAGGGACCTTGGAGGTCTTCTAGTCCAGCCCTCTGCACAAGCAGGAGACCTTATACCCTTTCAGACAAATGGCTGCCCAGTCTCTTCTTAAAAACCTCCAGTGATGAAACACCCACAACTTCTGGTGGCAAGCAGTTCCACTGGTTAATTGTCCTCCCTGTTAGGAAGTTTCTCCTTAATTCCAGGTTGCTTCTCTCCTTGATGGAGTTTCCATCCGTTGCTTCTTCTCCTGCCTTCTGGTGCTTTGGAGAATAAATTGACCCCCAACTCTTCTTTGGGGGCAGCCCCTCAAATATTGGAAGATGCTATTGTATCTCCCCCCTCCCCAAAGTCCTTCTTTTCTCTTGACTAGCCAAACCCAAGTCCTGCAACCGTTCTTCATGTGTTTTAGTTTTTCACACTTACGACCGTTCACGTGATCAAAATTCAGAGGCTTGACCGCTGACTCAGATTTACGACGGTGGCAGTGTCCCAGGGTCCTCCTGGCCAGCAAAGTCCATGAGGAAGCTGGATTCGCTCAACAACCGCGCGACTCACTTAACGACTGCAGGGATTCGCTTAACAGCCGCGGCCAGAAGGGTCGTAAAACGGAGCCAAGTTCACTTAGTCAACGTCTCGCTCAGCAACGGAAGCATTGAGTTCAATTGTCGTAAGTCGAAGATTACTTGTACACAGTACCAAGAGTGGCCTACAGAGGGCAGCAGTGGCTCCTTTAGGGAGGGGCCGTGAAAGTGTCAGGGATGGAGCTGGGGAAGGATGGGGTTGGGGGGGGGTCTTGGAGATAATTCCCCCCCCTCCTCACCATTATTATTTGCATTATTATTTTTTTACTTTTTTGGACCTTTTTAAAATATTATTTGGCATTATTTTTACAAATAAATTGTAATATAAATTGGCATATAAATAAATAAATAAGGCAGTGAATCTATCCACCGCACCTTCCCCCTCTTACAGGTAGTCCTCGACTTAACAACCGTTCATTTAGTGACCAAAGTTACAACGGCACTGAAAAAAGCGACTTAGGACTGTTTTTCACACTTACGGCCGTTGCAGCATCCCCCCCCCCAAGGTCATGTGATCCCAATTCAGAGGCTGACTCGTATTTATGACCGTTGGGCTGTCCCAGAGTGACGTGATCCCCTTTTGCGACCACCTGACAAGGTCCCTGGGGGAGCCGGATTCACTTAGTGACAAACGGCTGCGATGGTTCACTTAACGACGGTGGCAGGAAAAGTCGTAAAATGGGACAAAACTCACTGAAGCGCTGTCTCGCCTCGCGAGGGAACTTTTGGGCTCCATTCTGGTCATGAGGACTAGCTGCATTATTACAAATAAGCCAAGGTGGCGAATGCACACAATACTCCTTCCTCCTCCTCCTTTCCTCACAACAACCCTGTGAGGTGGGCTGGGCTACGAGACAGAGAGAGACAGAGAGGGATTGGCCTTTCCCTTCCCTTCCTTTCCAACCGCTCCCTCTCCTTGCTGGCCCTGCCCAGGAACAGCCCAGGCTGGTCGAGGATTGGGGGGTGGCAAGTGAAAGCAGCCCCCTCCCACAAGAGGACGCCCTGCATCCTCTAGTCTTTCTGGGCACCCCAAGATGGCTCTGCCCTTCGAGCAGGAGGTGGAAAGCTCCTCCAGCACAGAGGACAACTACCCTTCAATTCCAGTGGTTAAGGGGGGGGGGGTTCTGTGCCCAAAGTTTGTCCTCCATGAGTGTGCAAAAGGGGAGGGGTCTTCTGTGCCCCAAGATCTTGCCCTGAGTGTGCAAAAGGGGAGGGTCTTGTACATTCCAATCCCATCTCCCATGAGTGTGCAAAAAGGGAGGGGTCTTGGCCCCAAGCCCCTCATGAGTGTGCAAAAGGGGAGGAGTCTTTATGTCCCAATCCCATCCCCCCATGAGTGTGCAAAGGGGAGGGGTCTTCTGTGCCCCAAGACCCTACCCTGAGTGTGCAAAAGGGGAGGAGTCTTGTACATCCCAATCCCATCTCCCATTAGTGTGCAAAGGGAAGGGGTCTTGTGTGCCCCAAGCCCCCCCATGAGTGTGCAAAAGAGGAGGGGTCGTGGGCCCTAAGCCCCTCATGAGTGCAAAAGGGGGAGGAGTCTTTATGTCCCAATCCTATCCCACCATGAGTGTGCAAAAGGGGAGGAGTCTTGTGGGCCCCAAGACCTTCCCCCATAGGGGTGCAACTCATGTGATTAAAATGCAGACGTTTATCTCGTATTTACGACAGTTGAGTGTCCCGGGGGTCACGCAATCCCCTTCATACGACCTGACAACCGGAATTCACTTAACAACCGTGTGGTTAACTTAACGACTGCGGCGCTCCACTTAACAACCGTGGCAAGAAAGGTCGTAAAATGGGGCAAAACTCACTTAACGACTATCTCACTTAGCAACGGAAATTTGGGGCTCAGTTATATTCTTACCTGTATAATACAATCTGGTATAATAAAAAACATATACCGGTAGTCCTCGACTTACAACAGTCCCTTCAGTGACCGCTCAACGTTACAAGAACACTGAAAAAAGTGACTTATGCCCATTTTTCACACTTACGACCGTCCCCCATGGTCATGAGATCAAAATTCAGCCGTTTGGCAACGGACTCATATTTATGACGGTCGCAAGATCCCCTTTTGCGACCTTCGGACAAGCAACGGGGAAGCCAGATTCACTTAACAACCGTGTGACTAACTTAACGACTGTGGTGATTCACTTAACAACGGTGGCAAGAAAGTTCATCAAAGGAGGGGGAGAACTTCTGTAACTTCAGAAGTTGTGGGAGCTTCATCCCTGGAGGCTTTCAAGAAGAGACTGGACTGCCATCTGTCAGAAACAGTGTAGGGTCCCCTGCTTGGGGGTGGTGGTGGGGGGGTTGGACTAGATGACCTCCGAGGTCCCTTCCAACTCTGTTAATCTGTATCTCTAACCACTGCCTCGTTTAGCAGTGTTGGGCTCCATTGTGATCTGAAGTCCAGAGCTACCTGTCTAAAAACCATTCTGTATAGTATCAATTCTACAAATAATATACAAAAGAATATTAATGAGAGCATGCTATAAATCCTGCCTCAGTTTCTCCCCTCGACACGTAAGGAACCTTGCTTTAGTTTCTGACTTGGGACGCATTTTATGAGTTGGGGGGCGGGGGAAAGTAACTGTAACAGAGTTGTAAGGGACCTTGGAGGTCATCTAGCTCAACTCCGCTGCTCAGGCAGGAGACTTATACTTGAGATTCGAACCGCCGAACTGTCGACCTTGCTGATCGACAAGCTCTAGCGTCTTATTTATTTATTAATGATTTCTTTATTAATGAGATTTATATGCCGCCCTATCTCCAGCCGGACTCAGGGCGGCTCACAACAGTTAAGCAACATCTTAATAAAAAGTTAAAAAATAAAATCCAGATCTCATAATTTAACAGCTAAAAGTACAATCAAGACTGACAAGTTAAAATTAATGTAGAATTCAAACCCCATCAGTCTTAGCCACTGAGCCACTAGCCAAGTATGCATTTATTTTATTTTATTTATTTATTTTATTTTATTTTCGGATTTCTATACCGCCCTTCTCCTTTCGGACTCAGGGCGGTGAACAGCCAAAGTAAAACATTTGTACACCAAAGTTAAAATAGATTTAAAACAATTAAATAAAGTTTGGCCCATAATTTAAAACATTTCAATTCAAAAACCTTGCAATTCAATTTTTAAAAACCCACCATAAAATATATAAAATTGTGTTTGTGTGTGTGTGTGTGTATACATACATACATATATCTATATCTATATATCTATATATCTATATCTATATATCTATATCTATATCTATATCTATCTATCTATCTATCTATCTATCTATCTATCTATCTATCTATCTATGTCTTTTTCTTTTTCGTAGGCTTTTATGTGCATATTCTTTCTAGCCAGGTTTTTACCTACGTAAACTAAGTTGTTCTACAACTTTCACAGAACCAGGGCTGTAGAACAACTTAGTTTACGTAGGTAAAACCTGGCTAGAAAGAATATGCATATATATATATATATATATATATATATATTTCTTACTTCTTCGTAGGGTTTATGTGTGTTTTTCTTCTAGCCAGGTTTTCCCTACGTAACCAAAGTTTTTCTGTAGGGAAAACCTGGCTAGAAGAAAAACATATATATATATATATATATATTAAACTCGTGTTTTTCCCCCTCCCACGTTTATCTGCCTTAAAGCAAATGGGGGGGGAGAAGGGGGGCTGCGTGCACGTGTCGTGGGAAAGAGTCTGGAGCCCCCCAAGTGGGTTCCCCCTTCTCCATGAGGACTAGAAGCTCCGCCGGCAGCTCCCAACCCCCCGATCTCCTCCTCGCCTCCCGACCGCCCCCTCCCCATCAAGCCCAACCCCAGCCCAACCCATCCTCGGCAGCTGATCCCTCCGGGCGCTTTGGAGATCTGGTGTCTCCTTCAATGGATTCACCACCTCCGGGCGGAGAGCCGCAGCCGCGATCCCGGGGGAAGCCGAAACTTTGCTAGGAGACTTTCCCGGGAAAGACGGAAGCGGAGGCAAGCAAGAAAGGAAGGAAGAAAGAAAAGAAGAAGAGAAGAACGCCAGAAAGGAAGACTAGAGAGCTTGGAGAGCTTTTGAACTCCGGACCATGTGAGAACCGGCTGCAGAATTCCTCCTGCCTTCTGCTTGTGCCCAAAATGTCTAGATTGGGGTGAAACCGACTCAACAAGATTTTGCAAAGAAGCTCTTGCTACTACAGGTAATTTTTAATTTCACGCAATTAGCTTCTTTCTCTCTCTCTCTCTCTTTTAAATCCATTTTATTATCCTGGATGCAAAACTAGAGGTAGAGCAAAGATTTGTGGTTTTTTTTTCCCCCCATGCCATGCTGAGGTTTTGCTTTCTCTCTGTTGCCTAACTTCAAGGCAAGGCACGGATGAGTGTTACACCATGTAGTAGTCCCACACAGGCTTGCTTTCATTCGGCCGGAGAGGGTCTCCTAGGTGTACAACGGGGAGACAGATCCTCTCCCGGCACCGCCTCCCTCTCTAAATAAAAATAAAAATAAAATCAAAGTTCTCTTGTAGAGAATTGGGCTTTGAACTTCTTTCTTTCAAAGGTTTTTCTCCTTCCTTCCTTCCTTCCTTCCTTCCTTCTTTCCTTTCTTCCTTTTTCCTTCCTTCCCTCCCTCCTTCCTTTCTTCCTTCCTTCCTTCCTTCCTTTCTTTCCTTTCTCCTTCCTTCCTTCTTCCTTCTTTCTTTCTTTCTTTCTTTCTTTTTTTTTTTCTTTCTTTCTTTCTCTTTCTTTCTTTCTTTCTTCCTTCTTCCTTCTTCCTTCCTTCCCTCCCTCCCTTCTTTCTTCCTTCCTTCCTTCCTTTCTTTCTTTCTTTTTTCCTTCCTTCCTTCCTTTTTCTTTCTTTCTTTTCTTCCTTCCTTCCTTCCCTCCCTCCCTCCTTCCCTCCCTCCCTCCCTTCTTTCTTTCTTTCTTTCTTCCTTTCTTCCTTTCTTCCTTCTTCCTTCCTTCCTTCCTCCTCTTTCTTTCTTTCTTTCTTTCTTTCTTCCTTCCTTCCTTTCTTTCTTCCTTCTTCCTTCCTTCCTTCCCTCCCTCCCTCCCTCCCTTCTTTCTTTCTTTCTTTCTTTTTTCTTTCTTTCTTTCTTTCTTTCTTCCTTCCTTCCTTCGTTTCTTTCTTCTTCCTTCCTTCGTTTCTTTCTTCCTCCTTCCTTCCTTCCTTTCTTCCTTCCTTCCTTCCTTTTCTTGGTCCGTCCACACTTCCCGCTTCTCCCTTCTGGAGAATGAGGAATTGGATCCTTAAGTGTGTTTGCACAATGTTTGACAAAGAGGGTGCAACAAATTTATTTAGCTCTTTCTTTTTTATATATATATATTTAAAAGTTTTTTATTTTATAAACAACCAATACATAATCAATCATTATAGCTTCTGAACACATCTTTTAAATCTTCTTTTTACTCCTCCAATATTTATCATATCTTAATATTGTCATTCCCTTTATTATAAATTTATTTCGCTCTTTCTGCCGCAGGTCAAAATTTGGGTTTTTAAGGGAGCAGGGAAGAGGTTTTGAGTGGGACCTAAAATCTGGCTGAATCGTAGGATAAACGATTGAGGGAGCTAGGTGTGTCACACCTACTGAAGAGAAGGCTTGGGGGGGCATGAGAGCATCTTCCAGTATTTGAGGGGTTGCCCCAAAGAAGAGGGAGTCCACTTATTTTCCAAAGCACCCGAAGGCAGGACAAGAAGCAACGGATAGAAAAACTAATCAAGGAAAGAAGCAACTTAGAACTAAGGAGAAATTTCCTATCAGTGTTATCCTGTATTCTGTTGCATCTGGACCGCAAATATTGCCGCTAAATTGTAATTTGTCTTAAAGCAGCACCAGGGAAAAATGTATGACAATACGAGGATAGCGTGAACCCAAAAGAAGAGAATATTTTCTCTTCCTCACCAAACGCTCGCTGAGTTTGGTGGCTTTCTTGCAAACGTTTCATGACCCAACTAGGGAACATCATCAGTGCTAGAAGGGAGTGGGGTTTGCAAAGAGGGAACAGGACAAAATGAAAAGAAAATGGAAACCCATCAGTGGTTTAAAGCACCCTGTTATTAACACAGCTGCCTGCAATTACTGCAGGTTCGAATCTTACCAGGCTCAAGGTTGACTCAGCCTTCCATCCTTTCTAAGGTAGGTGAAATGAGGACCCAGATTGTGGGGGCAATAAGCTGACTTTGTATAAATATACAAAAGTATGAAGGCTATTGCTTAGTGCATTGTAAGCCGCCCTGAGTCTCCGGAGAAGGGCGGCATATAAATCAAATTTAAAAAAAAAGCCAACCTAGAATTAAGGAGAGACATTCCTGACGGTGAGAACAATTAACCAGTGGAACAGCTTGCCACCAGAACTTGTGGGTGCTGCTCCATCACTGGAAGTTTTTAAGAAAAGAGTGGACAGTCATTTGTCTGAAATGATATAGGCTCTCCTGCTTGAACAGGGCTGGACTAGAAGACCTCGAAGGTCCCTTCCAGTCCTAGGAATCTATATTCTGTGTGTGGGTTGTAACACAACCACCCTTTAATAGAGCTACATAAAAAGAACGTGTGACATCAATTTTAGGACTGAGAATTTCTCTTCCACAGTATTTTGGCCTTTTTTCCCTTCAAGAGATGAGGGTGAATTTCCTACCCAGCTGATGCAAGATGCCCTCACTCAAATTTCCTCTTTAAGAGGAGTGACGCTTAGTGAGCAGTTGCCAAGAAAAGGAAGCTCATATTTTTCAAAAGGGAAGTAGAGTTTGGGATGCTGAAGGGAGTTTTGGGTGTGTAAAGATAGACTGATTTTTTTTCCATTTTCCCAGCCCTCGCTTGAATTTTTTTGAATGATGTGGCTTGAAATATGATGAATAAAACTCGAATTTAAGAAGGGAAATGGTGTAGATTTAGGGAGGGGGGGAATCCACAAAGAAAGAAGGACCGCAAATGACATGATAGCATCTTCCAATATTTGAGAGGCTGCCACAAAGAAGATTTGGGGGTCCACCTCTTCTCCAAAGCACCTGAGAGCAGGACAAGAAGCAACGGAGGGAAACAAATCAAGGAGAGAAGCAAGCTAGAACTAAGGAGGAATTTCCTGACAGTGAGGACAATTAACCAGTGGAACTACTTGCCACCAGAAATTGTGTGTGCTCCATCACTGGCGGTTTTTAAGAAGAGGCTGGACAGCCATTTCTCTGAAATGGTATAGGGTCTCCTATTTGAGCAGGGGGTTGGACTAGAAGACCTCCAAGGTCCCTTCCAACTGTGTCATTGTGTAATTCTGTAAAAAAATCCAGTGTCTCTGCTGATTTGTTTTGTGCTGGAGGAAAAACTCCTCACGACCCCAGAAAAATGACATACCGTAGGTGAGTTGTTTCTTCTTTTCCCCCCAAATTTTATTGAAGTTTATTATAATATAAAATAGTTTAGTTTAGATTTATATACCGCCCTACTCCCGAAGGACTCAGGGCGGTGAACAGGCACAAAATAAAATACATAAATACAAAAGTTAAAAGACATAATTAAAACCAGATTAAATAATTTAGCCCGAGACAATTAAAAAAATCCCAATAATTTAAAACAGATTAAAATTTTGATTTAAAAGAATTTTAAAACAGGGGAGAAAATTAGGCCAGGCCGGCTTGCTGGAATAGGAGAATCTTAAGAGCACGGCAGAAAGTGCGCAGATACAATACAAATGGAAACGAGGATAATCTGGGAATAAGGGAAAAGAAGGAAAAGCCCAGAAATTGAAAACTTACTAACCATCTCCACTTCCTCACCATTTATGTACAGTGGTATGTATTTACCATTTTTAGAGTTTAGGGATGGGGAATTTTTGGTGGGTGGGATTGTGTCTGGGGATTGTCATGTGTGTTGGGCTTGGTCTCTGAGTGTTGTGTGAATTTCGTTGTTTGGGTATACTGTGTATATACGTACAATGACAATAAACTACGCCAATTTTACGTGGGAGAAGACCCGAATAACCAAAGACCTACATACAAACACCCGCGAAAACCTGAGAATATATATATATATATATATATATATATATATATATATATATATATATATATATATATATATATATGTATGTATATGTATACACACACACACACACACACACACACACACACATATATATATAAGGGGGGTGCAAAGTAAGAGGGGGGAAAATAGCAGTGACTTCCAACTTTTTTTTTGGTGCAGAAGAATACAAAATACACTAGCCCTGATGATGTTTGGCCTTGGTGGCGCAGCAGACTAAAGTGCTGTTAAGTAGCACCAGCTGCCTGCAATTACTGCGAGTTCGAATCTCACTAGGCTCAAGGTAGACTCAGCCTTCCATCCTTCCAAGGTAGGTAAAATGAGGACCCGGATTGTGGGGGCAATAAGCTGACTTTGTATAAAAAAGAACACCGCTGGGGGGGGGTCAAAAAGCCCTACTAAGCAGGTATATACAAAAGTATGAAGGCTGTTGCTTAAAAGCATTGTAAGCCACCCTGAGTCTCCGGAGAAGGGCAGCATATAAATCAAACCAATAAATAAATAAACAATAAATAAATAAATGTTACCTAGTTGGGTAATGAAATGTCTGCAAAAAAAAAAACCCAGGCTGAGAGAGCACCAAGGACCTCACAGTTCAACCCTGAGCTACAAATATTCTCCTTTTATTGATAGAAAATGCAATTACAATCTCAACTTTTTACGTATTTTGTAAGCATGAGCTGTTTATATAACAAATTGATAGAATCATCAAAAATCAAAGTTTATTTTTTTTAATGGTTGTTTTGAGTCCAGAAGTGGTTTCCAAGTAGAAACAAAACAGGATAAATTCTTTTCTTTAATTAAAGCAGTTAGAACATAGAATAATAACGGGGTTAGAAGGGACCTTGGAGGTCTTCTAGTCCAACCTCATGCTTAGGCAGGAGACCCTATACCATTCCAGATAAATGCTTGTCCATTCTCTTCTTGAAAACCTCAACTGTTGGAGCACCCACGACTTCTGGTGGCAAGCAGTTCCACTGATTAATTGTCCTCATTGTTAGGAAGTTTCTCCTTATTTCTAGGTTGCTGCTCTCCTTGAGTAGTTTCCATCCGTTGCTTCTTGGAGCATCCACAAATTAATTCATCTCTTCAAGGTCCTATCTGTAGAAGATATTTCTCTTGTAGTTGGCTTGATGTTTGGAATAAACTATCATGGTTTGAGAGGACAGGAGGCAACCTAGCTTAAAATGCGGTGAGGGCAGATAAGAACATTCCACTGTTTCGGTTTTTCAGATAACTCCTAAAAAAGGGAATTTTACGAGACAAGCAAAGGTGGACACTTCTGTTATCTCTTTAGAAATAGATGTTGTAAAATGGATCTTAAATCAAGAAATGGCTTCTTTGACCCGCTAGTTTCTCCTGCACAGGACGGAGGGGTGGAATTCGTAACCTAGAAGAATAGAATAGAATAGAATGGAATAGAATAGAATAGAATAGAATAGAATAGAACAGAACAGAACAGAACAGAACAGAACAGAACAGAACAGAACAGAAAATATGGATGGGATGGGATGGGATGGAAGGGAAGGGAAGGGAATGCAATACAATACAATACAATACAATACAATACAATACAAGAATGGAGTGGAATGAAGTGGAATAGAATAGAATAGAATAGAATAGAATAGAATAGAATAGAATAGAATAGAATAGAATATATGGATGGGAGGGGAGGGGAGGGGAGGGGAGGGGAGGGAAGGGAAGGGAAGGGAATGCAATGCAATAGAATAGAATAGAATAGAATACAATACAATACAATACAATACAATACAATACAATACAATACAATACAATACAATACAATACAATACAATACAGGAATGGAGTGGAATGAAGTGGAATAGAATAGAATAGAATAGAATAGAATAGAATAGAATAGAATAGAATAGAATAGAATAGAATAGAAAAAAGAAAAAGAAAAAGAAAATATGGAATGGATGGGATGGATGGAAGGGAAGGGAGGGGAATACAATACAATACAGGAGTGGAGTGGAATGAAATAGAATAGAAAAGAAAAGAGAAAAGAAAAGAGAAAAGAAAAGAAAAGAAAAGAAAAGAAAAGAAAAGAAAAGAAAAGAAAAGAAAAGAAAAGAAAAAGAAATTAAAATATGGAATGGATGGGATGGAAGGGAATAGATACAATACAATACAGGAATGGAGTGGAGTGGAGTAGAGTAGAGTAGAATAAACAGAATTGGAAGGGAGCTTGGAGGATTGGACCAATTGGATCCCACCGTTAGCTCCAGCCAATTCTGTAACAACAAATGCATTTATTTATTTTTGGGGGGATTTTTTTGTTTTGCATTTCTGAAAGAGATTGTGGAGGCCTGATATCTCTCGCGCCGAGCCCAGTCAGGAAAGAGCTTTGTCCAGACAGGGCTGGAATTTCCACCCATCCGAAAAGAATGCAATCCACAATCGTTAGAAAAAACAAGAATGATCCTAAGTAGCGCCAACTCATGGAAAAGCTCACAGGGTGGGGAGGAGAATGAAGGTTTGTGGGTTTGTGTGTTTTGGGACAAGCAACTTCACCGCATGTTTTCAAAGCTGAGAAATTGCAACTCCCTGGTTGTTGTTTTTTTTTAAAAAAAATTGGCAGTGAGGGCATAAAGTGAGCCAAGTTTACAAAGAAAAAGAAAATGGTTAAAGACACTGCAGAAAATTGCTCCCCTATTGCTGTGCGTTTGCAGTGAGTGTGTTTGCGTGTGTGTTTGTGTTGGGGCAGGAAACAGGCAAGAGGCATTAGCAAATGTTTATAAGGCATATTCGGGTGATTTCATCCTTAACACAACACAGAGAACCACAAACTCAGCTCACCACAACTGAGCCTCGGTTATTGTGAGAACTTCAAGGTTGTGCTTGAACAAAGCTTGGATAAGACGTGTGAGTGAGTTGTGGGAACACACAGTCCCTTCGACACTAGCTCGGGGATGTAGAAGCTTGGCAGCGTGAAGAGGTGAGAATCCCAGAATTCCTCAGCCAGCTTAGTTTAGGATCATTTTTCACTCCAGATGTTTAGACTGAATTTGGCAGCTTGGTTCACCTATCAAGCCTTTCCCTAGGACCCAGGATAAGCAGATGTGATTGGCAAATGATTTTGGATGGTGTTAAAAGATTTCGTCGCAGGATGGAGGCTTCTGACAGTGCTTGAGACAAAGCAATGGGCTTCTTTTTCAATAAATTAATCCCTAAAAATATCAGCCTTTCTCAGTCTGGCAATTGAAGATGGGTGGACTTCCACTCCCAGAATCCCCCAGCCAGCAGGCTTTAAGATGGGTGGACTTCCACTCCCAGAATCCCCCAGCCAGCCTGCTTTAAGAGGGGTGGGCTTCCACTCCCAGAATCCCCCAGTCAGCCTGCTTTAAGAGGGGTGGGCTTCCACTCCCAGAATTCCCCAGCCAGCCTGCTTTAAGAGGGGTGGGCTTCCACTCCCAGAATCCCCCAGCCAGCCTGCTTTAAGAGGGGTGGGCTTCCACTCCCAGAATTCCCCAGCCAGCCTGCTTTAAGAGGGGTGGGCTTCCACTCCCAGAATCCCCCAGCCAGCCTGCTTTAAGAGGGGTGGGCTTCCACTCCCAGAATTCCCCAGCCAGCCATACTTTAAGAGGGGTGGGCTTCCACTCCCAGAATCCCCCAGTCAGCCTGCTTTAAGAGGGGTGGGCTTCCACTCCCAGAATTCCCCAGCCAGCCTGCTTTAAGAGGGGTGGGCTTCCAGTCCCAGAATTCCCCAGCCAGCCTGCTTTAAGAGGGGTGGGCTTCCACTCCCAGAATCCCCCAGCCAGCCTGCTTTAAGAGGGGTGGGCTTCCACTCGCAGAATTCCCCAGCCAGCCTGCTTTAAGAGGGGTGGGCTTCCACTCCCAGAATTCCCCAGCCAGCAATGCTTTAAGAGGGGTGGACTTCCACTCCCAGAATCCCCCATCTAGCAATTCCTGAATTCTGACTGGGGAATTCTGGGAGTCGAAGTCCATCTGGTTTAAAGTTGCCAAAATTGAGAAACTTGGCTGTAATGGTAAGATTTGGAAACGGTTAGGAAGGGATTTCTTTTTTTTTTTTTAATTGTCAATACAGCTCTAGGAATTCCGAGTGGTCTCCCATCCCAACCAGGCCCGATCCTGCTTAGCTTTGGTGCATTCAGCCAAACCTATCCAGGTCACCCCAAATTCTCCACCCAACACGAACTATCAAACTTTTTCCTTGGAAGCTACGAATCCCCAGATTCTGTCTGGCTTGACCCTCTGAGACGTCCATTGGCCCCTCGGCCTGAGCAGAGAAGAGCAGTACAGGTAGACCGTTCCTGTCCACGGAGGATCGTTTTTTTTTCACCAGCGCGTCTAGCGTCCCCGGGCGCAGTGGGGAGGAATGTGTGGCAGCAGGGCTCGTCTTGGCACAAGCTGTGGATCAGTTCTTACGCCACGTTCCCGTACCTGCTCGGGGGTGTAAAGTCCGTCACGCTGCATAAAAAATCAGGGCCGGCTGAAGATCTGGCACGAGTCGGTTTCTGATTTGTGCCTAGGAGGTCCATGCCATAAAAAGTGCCAGCCTTGGGCAGATGTTGGTTGATGATTAGCCAATTACATCTGTGCCAGGTTTAACAAGCCAGTTTCGGGGGGAGACTCCCTCCTCGGCTCTTCCTGGGGAGCTCCGGATTTAAGACAGGATCAAACTTCCCATCTCTTTACAGCTGCCAGGCAGGGCGGATTTCGGAGGGGGGGATTGGAGATCCAGCCATTAAACCGAGGAATTGTTGTGTCCCAGTTTGTTTTTTCTTCATGACAACCTTGTGGGGTAGGCAGGCGAGAAATGGGGATTCCCTCGTGGGCTGGGTTCAGGAAGCGTGGCGAGACAAGGATTGGCCAGGCAAGTTGTGGTGCATTTTTTATTTTGTTTCTTTATCTTTTTATTGACCTGTAATATCTACTTATTTATCTGTGTTCTGTCTTTATGAATAATTCAGGTCAGCGGACATATCCAATGTACCTTCGTCTTATTTTCCCCGTAACAACAACCCTGTGAGGCGGCCTGGACTGAGAGAGAGAGAGAGGGACCGGCACACAGACACTTGATCAGCTTTTATGCCTAAAGTGGGACTAGAACTCACCGTCTCCTGGTGATTGGCCCAAGTCATTTAGCCAGCTTTCATACCTAAGGCAGGACTAGAACTCCCAGTCTCCTGATGATTGGCCCTAAGTCATCCAGCCAGCTTTCAGGGCTAAAGTGGGACTAGAACTCCCAGTCTCCTGGTGATTGGCCCTAAGTCATCCAGCCAGCTTTCAGGGCTAAAATGGGACTAGAACTCCCAGTCTCCTGGTGATTGGCCCTAAGTCATCCAGCCAGCTTTCAGGGCTAAAGTGGGACTAGAACTCCCAGTCTCCTGGTGTTTGGGCCAAAGTCATCCAATTGGTTTCCACGCCTTAAGGCAGGACTAGAACTCCTAGTTTCCTGGTGATTGGCCCAAAGTCATCCATTTATCTTTCATGCCTAAGGTGGTACTAGAACTCACCGTTGCCTGGTCAATTGGGGAATCCAGATTCACTTAACAACCGGGTGGCTAACTTAACCACGGCAGTGATTCACTTAACAAACTGAGCCCAAAAAGATTGTAAAATGAGTTAAAACTCACTTAACGACTGCCTTGCTTAACCACAAAAAGTTTGGGCTCAATTTTCGCTACACGTCGACGACTAGGTCGAATGCAACTCTTCCAGTCTGTCCTCCTTGTCGTGGTTTTTTTTTTTCTTTTCTTTTCATGCCACTGATCCAGCTCTCATGTGGCAGGCAGTTCCACGGCTCAAGTGCAGTTGTTTATGCAACCGTCTTTGTTAAAAGAGTTTTGAGGCCGTTTCCTTCTGGAGACGAGAAGCATGCGACCCAAATAAAATGCAGTCAAAATAATCCAAGGCAGGCAGAAAACAATGGGCCGCTGAAAGATTAAATCGAGTTGACATTTGACGCTCTGGCCAGAAAAAGGGGGAAAAAATAACATTTAAGGAAAAGAAGCTGGCGCCAAAAGATTTTGGTCTCAGCCGCTGACCGAACGGGTGGAATTTTTTCCCTGCTGGAGATAACCAACTTTGGACTTTGCAAACCGCCACCCTGTCCCCAGCCTTGTTTTGCCAACTTGGAGATGGCTAAATTTAAGGAGCTAGATCTCAAGATTGTGTGGAGGGCGCCCGTTGGAGCAGGGGAAACAGGACATCCCAGTCCTGATGGACCCCAAAATGTAAATGTAAAATGTAAAAAGAGCCTTGGTAGTACAGTGGTCTAAAGCACCCTGTTATTAAGACCAGCTGCCTGCAATTACTGCAGGTTCGAATCTCGCCAGGCTCAAGGTTGACTCAGCCTTCCATCCTTTCTAAGGTGGGTAAATTGAGGACCCAGTTTGTGGGGGCAATAAGCTGACTTTGTATAAATATACAAAAGGATGAAGGCTATTGCTTAACGCATTGTAAGCCGCCCTGAGTCTCCGGAGAAGGGCGGCGTATAAATCGAATTTAAAAAAAAAAATGTTGGTTTGAAAAGATGCAAGAAACAACTTTTGGCATCAGGGAACTCCTTGGGGTGGGATGCAGAACAGGTAGTCCTCGATTTATGACCAAAACGGGGGCCCAAAATTTATATTGCTCGGGGAGACATTTGTTAGGTGGGTTTTGCTCTGTTTTACGACTTTTGTTAAGTGAATCACAGCAGCTGTTAAGTTAGCGACACTTGAATCTGGCTTCCTCCATTGAAGGTCGCAAAAGGGGATCACATGGCCTGGGACACTGCTACCGTCATAAGTGTGAATCGATTGCCAAGCGTCTGAATGTGAATCACATGATCGCGGGGATGCCGGGACAGTCGTAAGTGTGAAAAATGGTTGTAAGTCACTTTTTTCAGTACAGCTAGTCCTCAATTGAGCCCAAAATTTATGTTGCTAAGTGAGAAATTGGTTAAGTGAGTTTTGTCCCCATTTTATGACTTTTCTTGCCCGGGACATTGCAACCGTCACAAATGTGAGTGAGTTGTCAAGCATCCGAATGTAACTCGCGTGATGCTGCAACGGTCGTAAGTGTGAAAAACGGTCATAAGTCACTTTTTTCAACGCCATCGTGACTTCGAACGGTCACTAAGTGAAAAGCTGTAAATCGAGGACTACCTGTACCATTGTTATTTTTGAATGGTCACTAAATGAACTGCTGTAAGTCGAGGACTCCCTGTATAGATAGTCCTCGACTTATGGACACAGTGGGGACCAAAATTTCCAATGCTGAGCGAGAATAACAAGAGTTGGGGCCTTCGAGATCATCTAGTCCAACCGGTTTCCTTCCCGGACGGTTTCCAACAAGCCACGTCAATGGGGGAAGCCGGATTTGCTTAGTGACCACAGAGGAAATGGTGATTCAAATCGGGTATGACTCACTTTAACGGCTGCCTGGCTTAGAAATGGACGCTCAGGTTCCAAAAGGGGTCATAAGTCGAGGACTACCTGTATATATCTTGGTAGAGCCTGATAACGTTGGGCGGCCTCTAGAGCAGGTTCTCCTGCTTGAGTGGGGGGCTGGACTAGAGGACCTCCAAGGTTCCTTCCATCCTATTCTATTCTATTCTATTCTATTCTATTCTATTCTATTCTATTCTATTCTATTCTATTCTATTCTATATTATATTCTCTATTCTCTATTCTATTTCTATTCTCTATTTTATTCTATTCTATTCTATTCTATTCTATATTATATTCTCTATTCTCTATTCTATTTCTATTCTCTATTTTTTTCTATTTCTATTCTCTATTCTTTTCTATTCTATTCTATTCTATTCTATTCTATTCTATTCCATTCCATTCCATTCCATTCCATTCCATTCCATTCCATTCCATTCCATTCCATTATTATTTCCATATTGTATTCTATTCTATTCTTCTATTCTATTTTTCTATTCTGTTCCCATATTCTGTTCTGTTCTGTCCTGTTTCGTTCTATTCTAAAATAAAGAGAACGGAAAGATAAAATTAATAACGTCATCAAAGGCAAGTCTCCACGGTTGATTCTTCCTCTGTTTATGGAGAATGAATAAATTGCTGACTTAATTGCAATTTTAAAAAAAATAAACAAAGCTGTAGTTGAGTCTTTCCGTGTTTGGGGAGCTGGCAAAAGACATGAGATAACCAGGAACAGCTGCAGTTGAGGGTAAAATTAAAGCCCCATGACGGCCACAACAGTCCAAATGAAGCCGCCATCTTGACTTTTTTGACCTCTGCTGTGTCAAGCACACCGCAGGCTGAGCCAGCCCCCTTCAAAATAAAAACGTCTCACTTAGGAACACAAGGTTTAGGCTCAATTGTAGTCGTAAGTGGAGGACTACCTATTTGCGAAACTACACACAACTCTTATTCCTGAGATTTTAAACCCGTTTCCTCCAACAACAGATGACTTAAACAATGAGAAACGCAAATTCACTTAACAACCATGTTACAGGTAGTCCTCAACTTACAACGCTTCATTTCAGGACTGTTAAAAGGAACTTAACGACCGTTTTTCACACTTATGACCATTGCAGCATCCCCCCCCCACAGTCACGTGATTGAGATTCAGAACTCGGGGCCACTGACTCATAGTTATGACAGTTGCCGTATCCTGGGGGGGGGGTGTCACGTGATTGCGACCTGATGAGCAAAGTCCATGGGGAAGCCAGATTCAGAATCAGAATCAGAATAGAGTTGGAAAGGGAACCTTGGAGGTCTTCTAGTCCAGCCCCCTTTCTCAAGCAGGTGACCTTATATCCGTGATGGCGAACAGGTGCCACAGGTGGCATGCGTAGCCCTATCAGTGGGCACGCGAGTTCAGCTCCGGCGCGAAACAGGCTGTTTCCTGTCTCTGGAGAGCCTCGGAGGGAGGGTGGGGGGTGGGGAAGGCCCATTTTTTGCTGTCCCCGGCCTCCAGAGCCTCTCTAGGAAGTTGGCAAATGGGCCGTTTTCGGCCTCCGGAGGGGTGGGGAAGGCTGTTTTCACCCTCCCCAGACTCCTAGAGAGGCTCTGGAGTCTGGGGACAGCAAAAAAACAGGCCTTCTGGTCCAACCGGAAGTTGGCAAACAGGCCATTTCTGGCCTCTGGAGGACCTCCGAGTGGGTGGGGAAGGCCCTCCCCAGGCTCCTAGGAAGGCTCTGGAGCCAAGTGAGAGAGTAAAAAGGACCTACCGGGCCATCATGTGCCAGGAGCAGGGAGGGAGCAGGGGGGTTGCACGCACATGCACAGGGGGCATAGAATTATGGGTGTGGGCACGTAGGCGCACGACCCCCCCAGCCCCCCCACTCCATCACTGTCCTATATCATTTCAGACAAGTGACTGTCCAGTCTCTTCTTGAAAACCCTCCAGGGATGAAGCTTCCCTTCACTTCACTTATTAGCTTAAATTGAAAACGAATACAGCAATAGAGAGAGATGAAGGAATTGGAAGGGAGGAGGAAGGAGAGAGAGGGACGGAAGAGTAGGGAGGAAGGAAGGGAAGGGAAAGCAGAGTAGGAGAGAAGGTAAAACAGGGGGGAAGAGAGGAGGAGAAGGAGAAGAGAAGGGGAAGTAGAGAAGAGAAGAAGAAGGTGGGGAAAGAAAGTTGGAAGGACAAGAGGGAGAGGCTAGGTTTGAGGAGAAAGATTGCTGTATAATTTAAAAAAAAAGATGAAGTGGAAGAAAGGCCGCTCTGAACCAACAAATATAAATATATTAAGAAAATATAATGAATTCTCCCCTTTTTAAATGTAAATTTTTAAATGTAAATTTAAATTTGTTTTAAATTATGGGGTATTTTAAATTCAGCCAAATTATTTAATTCGTTTTTTAATTCATTTTAAATTTTTTGTATTTATGTGTTTTAATCTCCTGGCTGTTCACCGCCCTGAGTCCTTCGGGAGAAGGGCGGTATAGAAATTTAATATAATAATATTTATAATATAATATAATATAATTGTTTATATAATATAATATAATTGTTTAAGAATAAAAGAGGACAAATACGTACAAATAGTAAAGTTAGAATTTAGGGATAAATGAAGAAGGTGTTTATCTAAGTATAGAAATACTGAGGTATATTTTTTTTAAAAAAAGGAAACGATATTGACAAAAATTGTAATTGAGTAAAATGGATTTGAATTGGACTAATGGTATAAGATAAGAAACGACCAACACTCTGTTCAAAAAAGAAGAAAGAAAGATATGGGTGAAGGTGGAAGAGGAGAAAAGAAAAAAAAAAACCCAATAAAACTTGTTTAAAAAAAAACAAACTTCACTTATTAGCTTAAAAAACCTGCAACGATTCGCTTAACAACGGTGGCACCCAAGGTCGTAAAATGGGACAGAACTCACTGCCTCGCCTAGCCATGGAAATTTGGGGTTCGGTTCTGGTTGAAGGTTGGGGACCTCTCTATGGTTCCACACTTTCCGTAAGGCCCTGAAGACATTTTTATTTCAGCAAGCCGGCCTGGCCTGAATAGGTTTTATGGGTTAATTTTTTTAATTGTATAGCTTGGGGTTTTAAATTGGGAGGCCGATTAATTTAATTTATTTTTTAGTTATCTTAACTTTTATATTGTATGTTATTTTCATTTTCGGCTGTTCACCGCCCTGAGTCCCTTCGGGGAGAAGGGCGGGATATAAATTCAATAAATTGAATTATTAAGCTGGTTATTAAGACCAGATGCCTGCAATTACTGCAGGTTCGAATCTCACCAGGCTCCAGGTTGACTCAGCCTTCCATCCTTTCTAAGGTAGGTAAATTGAGGACCCGGATTGTGGGGGCAATAAACTGACTTTGTATAAATATACAAAAGTATGAAGGCTATTGCTTAACGCATTGTAAGCCGCCCTGAGTCTCCGGAGAAGGGCGGCATATAAATCAAATTAAAAAAATAAAAATAAAAAAATAAATGTGTTTTGTCTCCACAACAGGCACACTCGGTGTGTCTAGGGTGAAGTTGTGGTCCCCTGGACATTCTCCAGACCATCTGCAGCCAGAAGGTCAAGTGGCCCATGGACAAGAGGACAGAGGTCTTCTAACCAGTGGGATGGAGGACACAGTCTCCAAGGAAGAGACCCAGCCTCTCCCCTCCCCGAAGGGGCCTTCGGACTGCAAAGACGGAAGCGATTGCACGGAGAACCGGCATCTCCTGGACAAGGCCACCAAGCCGACCTTAGAACTGACCGACGGGGTCCAGAAACCCAACCCAGCCAGCCATGGTGAAAATCGAGCCACCAGTCCAGTGTCCAATGGCTTCTCTGGAGCCCAGAGCCCTCTCGGTCCTGGCAAGGTGGCAGGAGACACCCTGGGCCTCCCCTCCGGACCCTCCCCTGGCCCGCCGACCACCGCCATCTTCGGGGTGGTAGGATCTCAACCGCCCTTGACGGAACAGCGGGAGAGAGAGACCTGGAGTAAAAAAATGGACTTTCTCCTCTCGGTCATCGGTTATGCGGTAGACCTGGGCAACGTTTGGCGCTTTCCGTACATATGTTACCAAAATGGTGGAGGTGAGTTCCAGTGCTTGGAAGAACATTGAACGTAGAAAAATAGAGTTGGAAGGGATCTCAGAGGTCTTCTAGTCTATTTTATTGAATTTTTATTTATTTTATTGAATTTATATACCGCCCTACTCCCGAAGGACTCAGTCTAGCCCTCTTTTCAGACAGTATTCCATTTCAGAGAAGCGGCTGTCCAATCTCTTCTTAAAGAGAACCTCCAGTGATGGAGCACCCACAACTTCTGGTGGCAAACTGTTCCACTTGTTAATTGTCCTCACTGTCAGGAAATTAATCCTTAATCCCAGGTTGCTTCTCTCCTTGATTAATTTCCACCTGTTGCTTCTTGTCCTGCCTTCAAGTGCTTTGGAGAATAGCTTGACTCCCTCTTTATCCGCCCTGAGTCTTCGGAGAGGGGCGGCATATAAATTGAATTAATTAAATTAAATTAAATTAAATTCTTCTTTGGGGCAGCCCCTGAGATTCTGTAGAAATTCTCCATCATCCAGGTCATGGTGTCCCACAGGTGCTTTTTCAAGAGGCAACTAGACACTCTGGTTTTTCTTTGAAGACCTTTCGCTTCTCATCTAAGAAGCTTCTTCAGTTCTCCCGGGAGGCCTCCATGCGGCCCGATTTTGGCCAGCAGAGTGCTGCAGGAGGACTGGATTGGACTGGATGACAATGACAGTAGTGGCCAAAATTGTGGAAACCTTTTGGGAAAAGTGTATTTTCTAAAACTAACTAATAACACCACTTTTTGGGGGAGTAGTACCTTAAACTTATATATCAATGGAAAAATAATTTAATGAAGAATGTAAGGCAATAGCTTTTATGAAGGATTTGCCATGAGAATAGCAGTTACAGTATAAAGAAGAAAAGTGAAACACGTAGAAAAAACGAGATATACAAAAATGATCCCCATGTCAGATAATCCTTACTTGGGTACCTTTTAGCATGAATGACGGCCTTACAACGTCTTCCCATGGAGGGAACCAAGTCTTTGAGTTCTGCAGCTGTTCTAATGTGAAACCGAGATGGAATGATGGCTTCTGTTAACTGGGTTTTATTGCTAGGTTGCTTCTGACTAGCAAGTTTCTTTAGTCGGCTTCCTAGATTTTCCATTGGGTTAAGAAGGTCTGGGCTCTTCCCAGGCTGTTCCAGCAGTGGAATAGGATTATCTGGAAACTGTCAAAAAAAAAAGTGGTGTTATTAGCCATCAAACCTCAAAAATACAATTTTCCCGAAAGGTTTCCACAATTTTGGCCATGACTGCATGTGGCTCAAGCAACATCCTATATTTATTTATTTATTTATTTTATCTCGTGTTTTATCTCGTGGCTGTTCACCGCCCTGAGTCCTTTGGGAGAAGGGCGGTATAGAAATTTAATAAAATAAAAATAAATAAATAAATTTATTTATTTGGTTCGATTTATATGCCACCCTTTTCTGGAGACTCAGGGCGGCTTACAATGCTTTTAAGCAATAGCCTTCATATTTTTTGTATATACCTGCTTAGTAGGGCTTTCGGCCCCCCCTAAGCAGTGTTCTTCTTTATACAAAGTCAGTTTATTGCCCCCACAAACCGGGTCCTCATTTTACCTACCTCGGAAGGATGGAAGGCTGAGTCAATCTCGAGCCTGGTGAGATTTGAACTTGCAGTAATTGCAGGCAACTGGTATTACTTAACAGTGCTTTAGTCTGCTGCGCCACCAAGGCACAATACTACAGTTTAATGCCAGATTTTACATACTCCAGGTCCATTTAATCTACAATCAACGATCTCTCATTGGCGGCCAATTCTATTTACCATCCTAGAAATTTTACCTCTGCTGTTAAGTCTTACCATATCGTATTATTTATGCGATTGTATTCTTATTATTAGTTGAATAATAAACATACAATAGTATAGATAGCTTTTTTCTTCCTGGAAAAACAATTTACTATTAAACAATGGGGTATAAATTTAAAAATAAAAAAGTGTCAAATGACCACGCCCAGCTCCAGCCACCCCGCGGGGGGGGGGGGCCTCCGAGATCAAACAGAATCTTGATGTATCCCTCAATGAAATAAAGTTTGACACCCCTGCTTCAAAGGTCGTAAGTGTGGAAAACGGTCATAAGTTGCTTTTTTGTAATGTTGTAAATCAGTGTTTCTCAACCTTGGTAGCTTGAAGATGGGTGGACTTCAACTCCCAGAATCCCCCAGCCAGCGCTGCTGGATTCTGGGAGTTGGCTGGGGGATTCTGGGAGTTGAAGTTCTGGGAGTTGAAGATTCTGGGAGTTGGCTGGGGGATTCTGGGAGTTGAAGTTCTGGGAGTTGAAGATTCTGGGAGTTGGCTGGGGGATTCTGGGAGTTGAAGTCCACCCATCTTCAAGCTTCCAAGGTGGAGAAACACTGTTGTAAGTGAACGGTTGTAAGTTGAGGACTACCTGTGTTTTGCAATACAGAATAACAGAGTCGGAAGGGGCCCCTTGAGGTCTTCTAGTCCAACCCCCTTCTAATCCTATCCTTTCACCTAGGGGCCTTCCTCATACCGTACGCAATCATGGCCATCTTCGGAGGAATCCCTCTCTTCTATATGGAGCTGGCGCTGGGGCAGTACCACCGCCATGGCTGCATCTCCATCTGGAGGAAGATCTGCCCCATCTTCAAAGGTAATTCAGGAGAGCAAGGCTGTTAGTATTATGGGATGTGGGGCAGGGGTGAACGTAGAAGAGAGTGGAAAGACCAAGAGGAGAGAACATCTGTAGCTCAGCGTTGAATGGCTTGAGGGTTTTCTTGTAGACATTTCAGGACCCAACTAGGTACCAGCATCAGTTCTACAAGGGAGTGGGGTTTGCGGAAAGGAGGAGGAGGAGGACGAGGAAGACAACAGTGGGGTCTCTGAGCTTGTGGGTTTTCTTGCAGACGTTTCACGACCCAACTAAGTAGCATCATCAGTGGTAGAAGGGAGGAGCAGGAGGACGACAACAACTATGGAGTCCTTGGTGCTCTCTGAGCTTGTGGTTTTTTTGAAGACATTTCATGACCCAACTAGGTAACCTCATCAGTGCTAGAAAGGAGTGAGGCTTGCTCTCTGTTTATATACTGGTGATTTGCCCTGGTCAGTGTAGGTGCAGTGTGGTTTTCTCTTCCTTGGTAATTCCTCGAATGTTTGGAGTTCCTTCTTGCTTATTTGGGTATAATAATATTATTATTATTATTATTATTATTATTATTATTATTATTATTATTATTATTATTTTGACTTACTCAGAATAACTTACATCCTCCGACGATACCTTAACAGTTCCTAGGTCCTTGGTTAGGACTCCAGCTGCTGAGCTATTAACCAGCCTCAAAGTCTGTGAATCTCACTAAAGATTAAATAATAATAATAATAATAATAATAATAATAATAATAATAATACCTTAACAGTTCCTAGGTCCTTGGTTAGGACTCCAGCTGCTGAGCTATTAACCAGCCTCAAAGGCTGTGAATCTCACTAAAGATTAACCAGTAAATAATAATAATAATAATAATAATAATAATAATAATAATAATAATAATAATAATAATAAATAATAATAATACCTTAACAGTTCCTAGGTCCTTGGTTAGGACTCCAGCTGCTGAGCTATTAACCAGCCTCAAAGGCTGTGAATCTCACTAAAGATTAACCAATAAATAATAATAATAATAATAATAATAATAATAATAATAATAATAATAATAATAATACCTTAACAGTTCCTAGGTCCTTGGTTAGGACTCCAGCTGCTGAGCTATTAACCAGCCTCAAAGGCTGTGAATCTCACTAAAGATTAACCAGTAAATAATAATAATAATAATAATAATAATAATAATAATAATAATAATAATAATAATAATAATAATAATACCTTAACAGTTCCTAGGTCCTTGTTAGGACTCCAGCTGCTGAGCTATTAACCAGCCTCAAAGGCTGTGAATCTCACTAAAGATTAACCAGTAAATAATAATAATAATAATAATAATAATAATAATAATAATAATAATAATAATAATAATAATAATACCTTAACAGTTCCTAGGTCCTTGGTTAGGACTCCAGCTGCTGAGCTATTAACCAGCCTCAAAGGCTGTGAATCTCACTAAAGATTAACCAATAAATAATAATAATAATAATAATAATAATAATAATAATAATAATAATAATAATAATAATAATAATAATACCTTAACAGTTCCTAGGTCCTTGGTTAGGACTCCAGCTGCTGAGCTATTAACCAGCCTCAAAGGCTGTGAATCTCACTAAAGATTAACCAGTAAATAATAATAATAATAATAATAATAATAATAATAATAATAATAATAATAATAATAATAATAATAATAATAATAATAATACCTTAACAGTTCCTAGGTCCTTGGTTAGGACTCCAGCTGCTGAGCTATTAACCAGCCTCAAAGGCTGTGAATCTCACTAAAGATTAACCAGTAAATATAATAATAATAATAATAATAATAATAATAATAATAATAATAATAATAATAATAATAATAATAATAATAATAATAATGGCATCCCAATGCAGCCCTCAAAACTCTCCCTCGGCTTTTGAACGGGCCTCACGGGTCCTTCCCTTCCTCGTTTCCCGTCCCTTTCCAGGCATCGGCTACGCCATCTGCATCATCGCCTTCTACGTGGCCTCCTACTACAACACCATCATGGCCTGGGCCTTGTATTACCTCGTCTCCTCCTTCCGCAGCGACCTGCCTGGGTCAGCTGCGACAACGCCTGGAACACCCCGCACTGCATGAATTATTTCTCCAACCAGAGCATCGCTTGGGACGGCCAACTCCTCCTCCCCGGCCGAAGAATTCTATACGTAAGTGCATGTAAGTCGAAAGAGGGGACGGTCGGGAGGACGGGAAGGAGGCGTGGACGATGGGCAGAGGAGTGCGGGAAGCCCTCGGCTTTCTTGGAAGGTTTTCGGGACAACCCCCGACGCGCAGGTCCCCGTTTTTATAGGACAAAAAAAAGGCAGACTCCGGCCACCATTGAATACACACACCTGACCCATGGAATAGGGAAGGGATGGCGAACCTTTTTGCCGTCGCGTGTCAAAAACGGAGGGAGTGCAGGGGGCACCCATAATTCAATGCCTCCCCAGCGCCCCGCCCCCCCATGCATGAACACATGACCCCCCCTAAATGCATGCGCTATGGTCCCCCGCTTTTGGCATGTGACGGCAAAAAGGTTACTGGTGGGACCGGTAGGCTTGTTTTTTCGCCCTCCTCAGGCTCCAGAGGCTTTCTTGGAGTCTGGGGAGGGCAAAAACAGCCTTCCCCATCCCCACCCGAAGCCCTCTGGAGGCTGGAAATGGCCATAGGTTTGCCATCACAGGTATAGGGTCTCCTGCTTGAGCAGGGGTTGGACTAGAAGACCTCTGAGGTCCCTTCCAATTCTGATCGTCTATGAATCTACAAGGAAGGAAAGAAGGAGAAAGATGAAGGAACCCTAACCTTAACCTTAACCTTAACCCTAACCCTTCCTTCCCTCTTTCCTTCTGTCAGCACTTCAAGCTGCATTTACTCTAGTGCCTGACACCTTCCTTCCTTCCTTCCTTTCCTTCCTTCCCTCCTTCCTTCCTTCCTTTCCTTCCTTCCCCTCCCTCCTTCCTTCCCTCCTTCCTTCCTTCCCCCCTTCCTTCCTTTCCTTCCTTCCCTCCTTCCTTCCTTCCTCCCCCTCCTTCCTCCCTTCCTTCCTTCCTTTCCTTCCTTCCCTCCTTCCTTCCTTTCCTTCCTTCCTTCCTTCCCTCCCCCTCCTTCCTCCCTTCCTCCCTTCCTTCCTTTCCTTCCTTCCTTCCTTCCTTCCCTCCCCCTCCTTCCTCCCTTCCTTCCTTCCTTTTCCTTCCTTCCCTCCTTCCCTCCCTCCCTCCCTCCCTTCCTTCCTTCCTTTCCTTCCTTCCTCCCTTCCCTTCCCTTCCCTTCCTCCCTCCTTCCCCCTTCTCTCCTTCCTTCCTTCCTTCCTTCCTTCCTTCCTTCCCTCCTTCCTTCCTTTCCTTCCTCTCTCCCCTCCTCCTTTCTTCCTTCCTTTCCTTCCCTCCTTCCTTCCCTCCCTCCCTCCTTCCTCCCTCCCTTGCCCCCGTTGAAAAGTGGGGATGCTGACCCAGCCCTCCTGTCTCTGCCGTCTCTTTCAGCCGCCACGTCCTGCAGATCCACCGCGCGAAGGGCCTGGAGGACCTGGGAGGCATCAGCTGGCAGCTCACCCTCTGCCTGCTCTTCATCTTCACCGTCGTCTACTTCAGCATCTGGAAAGGGGTCAAAACATCTGGAAAGGTGAAGAAGAAGGAGAGGAGGAGAGGGAGGGAGGGAGGGAGGGAGGCAGAGGACAGGACCTTGGGGTCCAAAGCCTACAAAGTTTCTCTCTGCTCTTTCTTCTTCTGGGTCTTGTGACGAAGACCACCACCCCCTCCCCAAAAGAGAGATTGGGAGTCTGGGGGGGCAGGGATTGGCCGACCAAGTGGGCAGGGATGAGGCCCATGGGAGGCGGGGAGAGCTCAGGCTTGGCATTCCACTCAGTTATGGTATGATAAGATTCCATTTCCTTCCTTCCTTCCTTCCTTCCTTCCTTCCTTCCTTCCTTCCTTCCTTTCCTTTCCCTTTTTCCCATTCCCATTTCTTTCTTGCTTTCTTTCTCTCTCTACCTTCCTTCCTTTCTTTCAGTTCTTCTTTCCTTCCCTCCTTCCCTTTTTTCCCCTTTCCTCCACCCAACTTTCCTTCTCCTCTTTGTCCCTTTCTCATCTCCTTCTCATCTTCTCCCTCCATTTTTCTTTCCTTTCTTTCATTCTTTCTTTCTTTCATTCTTTCTTTCTTTCTTCTTCCTTCTTTCCTTCCTTCCTTCCTTCCTCTTCCTTCCCTCCTTTCCTCTTTTGTCCTTTCCTCCCTCTCTCCCTTCCTTCTCCTCTTTGTCCCTTTCTCATTTTTCTTTCTTCTACTCTTCTTTCCTTCTAATTTTCCTCCCTCCATTTCTCTTCTCTTCCTTCCCTTCCCTTCCCTTCCCTTCCCTTCCCTTCCCTTCCCTTCTTTCCCTTCCCTTCCCTTCTCTATTTTTCTCTTCTCTTCCCTTCCCTTCCCTTCCCTTCCCTTCTCTATTTTCTCTTCTCTTTTTCTTCTCTTCTCTTCTCTTCTCTTCTCTTCTCTTCCTCTTCTCTTCTCTTCTCTTCTCTTCTCTTCTCTTCCCTTCCTTCCCTTCCCTTCCTTCCCTTCCCTTCCTTTTCCCTTCTCTTCTCTTCTCTTCTCTTCCCTTCCCTTCCCTCTTCTCTTCTCTTCTCTTCTCTTCTCTTCTCTTCTCTTCTCTTCTCTTCTCTCCTTTCCCTCCCTCCTGGCCTGAAGACTCAACAGTTGTCCAATTTAAATTGGAAGATGACTCTCTGAAGGTCAAATCATCCATGGGCATCACCCCGTGATACTTCAGCCTAAGTGATCGGGGTGGATGTATCCCCCTGAAAAGCAAACTCACCCCCCCAAGACGTGAGTCATCGAACTCCACTTGCCCCCAACCTAAATTGCTTCCATATCTCCACATCTCAGGACAGCATCTTAAGTGAGAAAGGGACTAGAAGCAGGTCTTCTCCTACCTACACCACGAATGTCCAACCTCAGCCACTTGAAGACCTGTGGACTTCAACTCCCAGAATTCCCCAGCCAGCTGTGCTGGCTGGGGAATTCTGGGAGTTGAAGTCCACAGGTCTTCAAGTGGCCAAGTTTGAACACCTCCCATCCTACAGGTAGTAAAGTCTGAGGAGCTTCATTCAAGAGCAGAGAGGTTTCTCCACCTAACAGATGGACCTTGAGTTTCCATTCTTGGTGGAGAGCCTCGATTCAGCCTCCTCAACCTTCTTCCGACTTCTCCACTGCTTCTCCTCGCAGGTGGTCTGGGTGACGGCCACCTTCCCTTACGCCATCCTCCTCATCCTCTTGATCCGTGGAGCCACCTTACCTGGAGCCTGGAAGGGGGTCCTCTACTACCTGCAGCCCGATTGGCAGAAGCTTCTCACGACTCACGTAAGTCTATAGCTGGCGTCAACAGCTCAACGTAAATCAACGATCATAAATCAATAAATCAATTGTTCCATCAAAAACCCAACCCCACTTTTTAATACAGATGCTGCGTTTTGCTTAGCGACCGTTTGAACTTATCAGAGCACTGAAAAAAATGGACTTACGGCCATTTTTTTCACACTTACAACCGTTGCGGCATCCCCATGGTGATCGAAATTCAGACGCTTGGCCGTAAACTCAACCATTTACGATGGTTGAGTGTTCCTGGGGGTCACGTGATCCCCTTTTGGGGGATCTTCTGACGAGCCAAATCAGCGGGGAAGCTGGATTCGCTTAACCGGGTGACGTAACTTAACAATTGCAGTGATTCACTTAACAACCATGGCAAGAAAGTTCGTAAAACAGGGCAAAAGCTCACTTAACAACTGTCTCGGGTTGGACCAGATGACCTACTACAAGGTCCGTTCCAATTCTTTTATCCTGTATTCTGTATAAAATCATGTCCCCAGGAATTTCTTTTTCTGGATTCGCCAACAGTTGACATGACCTTGTCATCAGCCCAAAATGCTTCCAGTGAGATGATGAAGAAGAAGTGACTAAGGATGATTGTACAAGTTCCCTTTCGGTTGCTCTTTAGTGGCCTTTCAACCCCAACCTTCCCAGGGTTTTTTTCCCCCCTCCTCCAGATTAGAGAAGGTTGTGTGTGATGGAAAGAAAACATCACATATGACCAATGCATCAGCTGCCACCCTCTCAAACTTTGCCATGTTCGCTAAGGAAGTTTCAAAACTTCCCTAAAAGGGCAAATGGTTATCCAATCTCTTCTTAAAAATCTCCAGTGTTGGAGCATTCACAACTTCCCGAGGCAAGTTATTCCACTGATTAATTGTTCTCACTGTCAGGAAATTTCTCCTTAATTCCAGGTTGCTTCTGTCCTTGATGAGTTTCCATCCGTTGCTTCTTGTTCTTCCTTCTGGTGCTTTGAAGAATAGGTGGACCCCCAACTCCTCTTTTTGGCAGCCCCTCAAATATTGGAACGGTGCTATCATGTTCTCCCTAGTCCTTCTGTTCATTAATCTAGACATCCCCAATTCCAGCAACCGTTCTTTATATGTTTCATCCTCCAGTCCCTTAATCCTCTTTATTGCTCTTCTCTGCACTCTTTCCAGAGTCTCCACATCTTTTTTACATCGTGGCGACCAAAACTGAATGCAATATCCCAAGTGTGGCCTTACCAAGCCTTATAAAGTGGTATTAACACTTCACGTGATCTTGATTCTATCCCTCTGTTTATGCAGCCTAGAACTGTGTTGGCTTTTTTGGCAGCTGCTGCACACGGATGGCTCCTATTTAAGCGATTGTCCACTAGGACTCCAAGGTCCCTCTCACAGTTACTACTATTGAGCAAAGTACCACATATATGGTACCTGCGCATTTTGTTTCTACGTAGAACCTTACTTTTTTCACCCTTGAATTTTATTTTGTTAGATAGTGCCCAAGTCTGTGAGGAATTGCAATGGAAATTCTCAACCGTTGTGAAATCATCCAATCAGAAGCCCCTTTTTCAAGGAAAGAAAAACTTTTCAAAAATTATAGGTAGTTCTGGACTTATGACCACAATCGAGCCCATAATTTCTAAGCGTTGCTTAGCAAAACAGTTGTATAGTTTTGGTCTCATTTTACCACCTTCCTTTCGTATTTCTTAAGTGAATCACTGCAGTTGTTACTTTGCTTGTTGGAAGGTCATAGAAGGGGGATGTGTGATACTACCCTCCCCCAGGGATGCTACAACAGTCCTCGGTCACTTTTTTTCCACTTTGAACGGTCATTAAATGAATCGTTGTATGTGGAAGACCACCTGTATAATATTCACTCCTTTATTAGTATGTCAGTGCAGTTCTTACCTGGGGCGATCAGTCTACAGTAGTGGCCAAAATTGTGGAAAACTTTTGGGAACCTTTCTGGTTTTTCTTTGAAGACCTTTCGCTTCTCATCCAAGAAGCTTCTTCAGTTCTCCGGGAGGCCTCCATGCGGCCCGATTTTGGCCGGCAGAGTGCTGCAGGAGGACTGGATTGGACTGGATTACAATTACAGTAGTGGCCAAAACTGTGGAAACCTTTTGGGAAAAGTGTATTTTCTAAAACTAGCTAATAACACCACTTATAATAATAACACCACAGTCGTTTTTCAGGGACCTGGTAACTTTAAACAGTCACTATACAAACTGTTGTAAGTCAAGGACTGACTTACCTGTCTAGGATTTAATTCTTTTGTTAATATTTGGGGGTACATTTTGTCCTCCTTGTTGTGTTTTTGGGTTCCTGAGGATTTTGCAAGCTACAGTAACGGCCAAAAATTGTGGAAATCTTTTGGGAAAAGCGTATTTTCTAAAACTACCTAATAACACCTCTTTTTTTTGGAGGAGTACCATAAAATTATATATCAATGGAAAGATAATTTAATCAAGAATGTAATGCAATCACTTTTATGGAGGATTTGCTCTCAGAATAGCAGTTACAGTATAAAGAAGAAAAGTAAAAGTCATAGAAAAAACGAGATATACAAAAATGATCACCATGTCAGTTAATAGTTGGGTAACTTTTAGCATGAATGACGGCCTTGCAACGTCTTCCCATGGAGCGAACCAAGTCTTTTAGTTCTGCAGCTGTTCTAATGTGAAACCAAGATGGAATTATGGCTTCTATTAACTGGGTTTATTGCTGGGTCGCTTCTGACTAACAAGTTTCTCCATAGATTTTCAATTGGGTTAAGAAGGTCTGGGCTATTCCCAGGCCATTCCAGCAGTGGAATAGGATTATCTTGAAACTCCAAAAAAAAAAAGTGGTGTTATTAGCCATCAAACCTCAAAAATACACTTTCCAAAAGGTTTCCACAATTTTGGCCACTGCTGTAAACCTTAACAAGCATAAAATAAAAAAAATAAAAATCACATATCCCGTACAATTTATTGGTTAAACAACCACTGTTTCTTTGGTAAAATCAGTTGCCACATGAGCTGCGGCAAAATCCAATTTATCTGTCCCTCCACCTGCAAATTTCTTTTTTTTAAAAAAAAATCACAAAACCTCTGAGGTTTAATGTGCCCTTTCCTACACTGTGTTAGAAAAATTTCGCACGGACGAAAGATCCATCCACTCACTTTAAGTAATAAATTCAGGCACCAGCAAGATTAGATATTCTAATATTCGCCGGTCGGATGGCTGATAGGGGGAGTTCAAGAGGAAATGAAAACAGGCTGTTATTTGATCAAAAGCGCGGTTGCAAATAAGGCCCGAGCGACGCCCTAAAAGTAATAAAATATCTTGGCTATTGTGCTGGCTATCTCTGAAGTGAGGAAGGAGCAGATCGTAATCGGTCGATCGCAGTCTGGCCGCGAAGTCCCGTGTGCTCCTGGACCAGCCGAGGTAGAGAATCACAGGATAACAGAGTTGGAAGGGACCTTGGAGGTCCTCTAGTCCATCCCCCTGCTTGAGCAGGAGACCTTACCGTTAGGGGGTATCCAATTTAGGAACTCTTAAAGACTTATGGACTTCACTCCAGAATTCCCCAGCCGCCCATTCTGGGAGTTGAACTCCATAAATCTTAACGTTCCTAAAGTTGGACGCTATTATCATTCCAGCAAACGGCTGTCTGGTCTCTTCTTGAAAGCTTCCAGGGATGGAGTACCCATGTCAGGTTTCGAGGTCGTCTCAAATAAATTGCATTTCAAACAAAGTCTTTGAAGGAAAACTCCTATTTATTAAGCACGACATTTTAAATCCGACTCCATCGAAGCCAACACTGACTTCCTGACCAAAACCTTCCCTTCCTTTCCCCACTCCTCTGCACTCATTGGCCATCTTCCAAGTCACTCTACCCCTAATCTACTGCTCCAGCTCCAAGGAATTTCCCCCCTCCCATCCCATTCCTAGGGGACATTATCTCCAGGGAAAATAAGTAGGTGAAAAGTCAAACGTCCCTTTCCAGACGCCTCCGCTCCTCCTTCTTATGTCAGCACTAGAGTAAAATGCAGCTTGAAGTGCTGACAACTCACAACTTCTTGGTAACAAGCTGTTCCACTGGTTAATTGTTCTCACTGTCAGGAAATTTCTCCTCTTTGCACCCGGACAGCATCTGTCTCTCTCCAGGGAAGAGGGAAAAGGAAGAGGCAGGTTGGGTCTAGAAAAGCAGAATTGAGGAGTTCCTTCAAGAATGTCCATTGAGACTATTGGAGTATTCAGCTTCAGCGATATTGGGAATTTGGAACTTTTCAGATGTTCTAGAGTCGCTTTGGTAACATCAACCAGTCCTAGAAGGGAGGGGGATTTGTGGAGAGGAGGGGGAGGGAGGAGGAAAAGTATTTGTGGGGTCTTTGGTGCTCTCTGAGCTTGGTGATTTCTTTGTAGACATTGCATTACCATACTAGATAACACCATCAGTGCTAGAAGGAAGGAAGGAGAAGGGGGAGAAGCAGCACTGAGGGATCCTTTGTGCTCTCTGAGCTTGGTGTTTTCCTTGCAGACATTTCATGACCCTTCTAGGTAGCATCATCAGTTCTAGGAGTATTAGATATGTTCACCATCCTGAATTATTTGTAGAAAAAAAAAATAGCTGGCTAGAGTTTAAAAAAAAAGAAAAAATACACTTTATCTCAGTTCCCTGGGTAACGTCCGTGGAACAATGAAGTTGTAATAGCAATAGCGCTTAGACTCATATACCACTTCACAGGGCTTT
>NW_026844191.1:0-122500 GCF_029531705.1 Pantherophis guttatus
GGTGAAGGAATTCAACCGTCGCCCCAAATTAGTTTAGGGGCTTCCACCACCCCAGGCCTGCCTGGCTGCAATTAGGGGAGCTGGGACTGGGGCACGGGGGGGGGAGGCAGGCTCTGAGCTTTAGCACCCCCCCCCACCATGCTTATGGAGAAGGGGGGTGGGGGATGGGGTTGGTTCCCACTTTTGGCCAAAGCTTCCCGGGGAGATTCGAAGCCCTAGAGGTCATCTAGCCAGGTCTGACCCAGGCTTGGATGGAGGTTTGGCTCAGGTCAACTGACTGGTGGTGCTGGAAAGGGGAAGAGGGCCAGGCTCGAGAGATGATGGGATGCTTAGGGATGGATGGGGCCCTCGGAGGTCTTCTAGACCAACCCCTGGCCCGAGGCCGGAGCAGAGACCTTAACGGCATTCTGGACAAATGGCTGCCCAATCTGTTTTTTAAGATCTTGAGTGGAGCACTCGAAACTGGCCGGAGGGGGGGGGAGGGGGCAGGAGGGGAGAGTTATTTCATTGATTGATTAATCGTTCTCACTGTCAGGAAATTTCTCCTTTGTTCCAGGTTGGGTCTTCCTCTAATGTTTCCACCCATTGACCCTTCCTTCCTTCCTTCCCTCCCTCCTTCCTTCCTTCGTTCCATTCCCTCTTCTGTCCTTTTTCCCTTTTTTCCTCTTTCCCATCCTCTCCTTTCCTTCCTTTCCTTCCTTCCCTCCCTTCTTCCTTCGTTCATTCCCTCTTGTCCTTTTTCCCATCCTCTTTCCTTCCTTCCTTCTTTTCCTTCCTTCCTTCCATTTCCTCTTCTGTCCTTTTTCCCTCTTTCCCATCCTCTCCTTTCCTTCCTTCCTTCCTTCCCTCCCTCCTTCCTTCCTTCGTTCCATTCCCTCTTCTGTCCTTTTTCCCTTTTTCCCTCTTTCCCATCCTCTCCTTTCCTTCCTTCCTTCCTTCCTTCCCTCCCTTCTTCCTTCGTTCCATTCCCTCTTGTCCTTTTTCCCATCCTCTTTCCTTCCTTCCTTCTTTTCCTTCCTTCCTCACATTTCCTCTTCTGTCCTTTTTCCTCTTTCCCATCCTCTCCTTTCCTTCCTTCCTTCCTTCCTTTCCCTCTTCTGTCCTTTTCCCCTCTTTCCCATCCTCTCCTTTCCTTCCTTCCTTCCCTCCTTCCTTCGTTCCATTCCCTCTTGTCCTTTTTCCCATCCTCTTTCCTTCCTTCCTTCTTTTCCTTCCTTCCTCACATTTCCTCTTCTGTCCTTTTTCCCTCTTTCCCATCCTCTCCTTTCCTTCCTTCCTTCCTTCCTTTCCCTCTTCTGTCCTTTTCCCCTCTTTCCCATCCTCTCCTTTCCTTCCTTCCTTCCTTCCTTCTTTTCCTTCCTTCCCACATTCTTTGCTTTTCTTCCTCCCACTTCCCTTTCTTTCTTCCTATTTCCCTCTCTCCCTTCCCATTTTCCTTCTTTCCTTCCTTCTTCTGTCCTTCCTTCCTCCCTCCTTCTCTCCCACCCTCCTTTCCATCCTTTCTTTCCTCCCTCTTCTGTCCTTCCTCCCTCCCTCCCTCCTTTCCTTCCTCCCTCCGTCCCTCCCTGAAACAAAGAATCCTAGGACTGCAAGGGACCTTGGAGGTCATGTAGTCCAACCCACTGCTCAATCAGGAGACCCTATATCATTGCAGACAAATGGCTGTCCAATCTCTTCTTCAAAACCTCCAGAGATGAGGAAGGAAGGAAGGAAGGAAGGAAGGAAGGAAGGAAGGAAGGAAGGAAGAAGGAAGGAAGGAAGGAAGGAAGGAAGGAAGGAAGAGCAGAATTATAGAGTTGGATGGGACCTTGGAGGTCTTCTAGTCCAACCCTCTGCTCAAGTAAAGAGACCCTATACCCGTGATGGCGAACCTATGGCAGGCGTGCCACAGGTGGCACGCATAGCCATATCAGTGGGCACTCCAGCTCAGCTCTGGCGCACATGTGCACGCCAGCCATCTGATTTTCGGGCCTTCTAGGCCCACCAGAAGTAGGGAAACAGGCTGTTTCCTGCCTCCAGAGGGCCTGGAGGTGGGTGGGGAAGGCCCGTTTTTCTTTCTCACCTGGCCCCAGATCCTCTCTATGCATCTGGAGAGGGCGAAAACAGCCTTCCCCACTCCCTAGGAGGCCCTCCGGAGGCCTGAAATGGCCCATTTCCCAACTCCCGGTTGGACAGTAAGTGACTTTTTTTGCTGTCCCAGCCTCCAGAGACTCCTAGAGATGCTCTGGAGGCTGAGGACAGCAAAAAACTGCTTCTTCTGGTCCCCTCTTACAACCAGATACCAGGACCAGGTGCAGTTTACCAAAACAGAGGGGTGTCAGGTTATTAAGCACGACCATCTGTCCCCGATTATGTCGTAGCCAACACTGACTTCCTGACCCCAAACCTTCCCTTTCCGTTCCCCAATTCTCTGCGTCTCATTGGCCATCTTCCAAATCACTCTCCCCACATCTACTACTTCAGCTCCCAGGAATGTCCCCCCCTCCCATCCCATCTCCTAGGGGATATTATCTTCAGGGAAAATAAGTAGGTGAAAAGTCAAGCGTCCTCTTGCCAGCTGCCCCCTTCTCCTTCTTATGTCAGCACTAGAGTAAATGCAGGTTGAAGTGCTGACAAGGGGGACTTTCAGAGGCTTGAGCAGGGGGTTGGACTAGATGACCTATAAGTTCCCTTCCAACTCTGTTAATCAAGAAGCGAGAGATGGGTGTAGAAAGCAAAACTGAGTGGGGTACGCCCCCCCCCCTCCGCAACCCATAATCTTCTCCTTTCTTTCTTCCAGCTCTGTATTTCTCCCCGCCCGGCGCGTACCCTGGGCTTCGAGACCCCTCCCTCCTCTCTCTTTCCCACCCCCCCTCCCCATTTGCCCAAACCCAATTCCACTCTTCCCAGCTCCATTTCTGTTATATCAGCTGGAGCGTTAAGTGCATTAAGAAATCTAAAGCACAAACACATTCTCCCAGCTGCAGGAGGCTGCACCGGCAATTGAACATTTTAAAAAGAAATTGCTTTCAAAAGGAGGGTGGGAGAAAGCCCGTGCAAAAACACACACACACACGAACGCACACATACACACGAACGCGCAAACACACACAGAAAAACACACACACACTGAAATGCACACAAAAACACGCAGCTCCTTTTGCCTTTCCCGATCGTTCTCGCGTTCAAAGCTGTCGGAAACAATTTTGTACACAAATAATTTGGGTGGGCGTGCGGAAGGCGGGGGTGGGGGGTTTGCCACGACTGCCTTTGCTGCTGCTGGAGCTTCTCCCCCCCTCTCCATGACTCCCCCCTCCCACTAAACGCTAGCTGCGGAGACCCTCTCCATCGCTCCCCTTCCCCTTGTCACGTCTCCCCCCGAGGTGGGCAAACAAAGAACGGCCACTGCAAGATGGAACAGCTGCCAAAAGTGGAGGCTCGCTGGCGTTTGCACGACGAAAGAACGAAAAAAAGTGTGTGTGTGTGTGTAAAAGTGGGATAGAAGAGGAGAGTCCACAGCTCCTTTCCAGGATGGGTGGGGGGTCTCAAGGCCACCTTGGCAGAGCGAGAGAGTCTTCCGGAGTTGCACGACTGTGTCTTCTACGCGTGACCATCTTAGGAGGCCTTCAAGGTAGACAGTTCAGACCAAACTCCCCCCCTCCAGGAGAGCCTCTCCGGTTGAATTTCGGCCTAGATATGGGCAGGCAGGGCGAGGGTCTGCTTTGCAGTCCTATCCAGCCCGAGCAACTGACCTCCTTTTCCTGGCCAGGGAGAAGGGACGACGCACAATCCAAGAATGGAAAGGGAAGGACCTTGAGATGAAAACACCAACCCTCCAACCCCACCCTTGGTTAAAAAAAAAAAAGAACTGAAGATTTTTCTCACTCAAAGCCCACCCACCCCCACCCCCACCTCTCAGATAAAAGAGAGGGTGCATATGTGGGGAGGAATGGTGTAGGCCAGAGGTGGGCTTCAAAAATTTTAGCAAGGGGTTCTCTGCCTGTTTGCTGGGAGGGCATGGCCATGGAGGGCGTGGCCTAGTTGGCCTCCTGCACCACAGCGGGGGTGGGGGGGCTTTTTGCCCTCCCCAGGCTCCAGAGGCTTTCCTCGAGTCTCCAGAGGGCGAAAATGGCCCCCTGGAGGCTGGAAACGGGCCTGTTTCTGGCCTTCCCAAACTTCCAGTAGGCCAGTTTTTCACCCTCCCCGAACCTCCGTGCGCGCCCCTGCACTTACCTGCATTCAAAACGGACCTGGGAGTGGAGGGGCAGGGTGGGCGGGCTCAGCCAGGAGTGGGATTTGGGGGTTCTCTGAACTGCACAGAATCTTAGCTAGAGGTTCTCCCGAACCCCTACGAACCCCCAGCAACTCACCCCTGGTGTAGGCCTATTTAACTATCTAAGGCAGTGTGCCTCAACCTTGTCCACCTGAAGAAGGGTGAACTTCCACTCCCAGAATCCCTCAGCCAGCAATACTTTAAGAGGGGTGGACTTCAAGTCCAGAATTCCCCAGCCACCATGGAATTCTGGGAGTGGAAGTCCACCCCTCTTCAAGTGGTCAAGGTTGACAAAACGTGGCCTACGGAATAAATACAGTCAATTCTTGAAGGCTTCTGAGAAGGTAGCAGTTCCTCAGGGTTGTCTCTTCTTCTGGAACTGGTCCTACGGCCGGAGACAAGCGTGTTCTTCCCAGGAAGATGCAAACAGTGGAAACACCACGGATTTTGGAAGCTGCCACCCTTCCCTGTAGGCGGCAAGGGGTCCATCGGCCTACACACACCTCCACCACCAAAAATACAGAGGACAGTGGAGATCTTCTCCGCTGCACAACAACGATCGCCACCGTCCTCCTCAAACCACACCGAAATAATTGGGAACGGTGTTGTCACCGGCCAATCCTTGCGACACAGAAATAGCTGAGTGGGCAGCTTCTGACACGAAGACGGACAGACGGGTACGGGAGGGCAAAGTCGCAACCCACGAGGACACGGTTAGTTCCTGGAGATACACATTCCATGCTGGAGGTCAGTCCCCAAACCATAAGGGTTCCAAGCTTCCAGAGTCAACCCCCCCATGCAGAAAACCGCTGGAACACCTGGAACGGCAGTCCAAAGCTCCCTTCCCACCCGTCCTCTGCCCAGGTTAGTCAGGAACACCATGCTGAAACTCGGCACACTCCATGCTACCACCTGCCTTTAGTCGCTCTCCGGCCGATACAAGTACTTCATCATCAGGCTGTCCACTTGCTTTTTCCGTTTCTTCTCTTCCTTCTTCAGCTCTTTGGTGGACTTTCCAGTTTCGGGACCCCCGTCCCTAGGGACACCCCCGCTCTCCCCGTCTGAACGCTTCGGGCCCTTCTTGATGCTGGAGTCGCTACGATACGAGACGGTGGAACTGGATGAAGACTCTGAAGAAGAGCCGGAGTGGGACCTCTGCTGCTTCTTCTTCTTGGATTTCTTCTTGGACTTCTTGGCCCGCTTTTTGGAGGTCTTTCTCTGCCGTTCGGGAGAGGAAGAGGAGGAAGAGGAGGAAGAGGAGGAGTCACTGGAGGAACTCCGCCTCCGGCTTCTCCTACCTTTCGTTTTCTGATCAGGCCTGTAGAAGTCCAAGGCTGAGGCCGACCGACGGAGGCTGCTGGCCGGGTGTTCGGTGGTCTCCAGCAGAGTGGTGCTCCTGGCACTGCGGACACTCCTGCGGTCCTCTTCATCCGAGTCGGGATCATGGCTGGAGCGCTTGAATTTGACAGGCTTGTAGTTTAGCACCTCACTGATCGCTGCCTCCAGATCCGGGTCCAGGTAGCTCCGATGGCCGACCGGCCTGATGTCCGCTTCATCTACCCGTAGATCATCTGAGATGGACGTCCGGGCCGAGGAGGCACCGAGAGGCTGCGTGCGGCAGAGTGTTGGCTGCAGAGGGAGCGCGAGTCGCTTGGGGCCAGGCTGGCCGTGTCATCCAGCTGGGAACGACTCAAAGACATCCGTGAGCCCGGGCGGCCGTAGGACGGGATAAGGTCATCCAAGTGAGAAGCGCTGCGTCGCGAGCTTCCGGGGCTCGAGAGGGCCAAGCTGAGTGATGAGCGGGTGTCATCTTCCAGGCCAGCCCAGGAGGCTCCACTCTGGCTGACTGTGGCCGAGAGGACCGACGTCCGATCGAATTCGGCAGCCGAGGTGGACCAGCGCTTCTCCAGCCCCTTCGGGAGTCGGCTGCTGGCCTCAGAGAGGACCGAGCCCCTCTCGCTGAGCTCATCCAGACCTCCGCCGAGCGGCTTCTTCCAGGAGGCAAGGGAGCTATTCTCTGAGCCGCCGGACACCGAAGCACGAGCGGCCTTGCGGAAGGAGCGGTCCGGTGACTCCGGGCGCTCGCTCAGGGCGGAGAAGAGGCTCTCCTCATCCCCTTTCCCTCCAATGGAGTCCTTGAGGTTGGCGCGCTTGCGATAGCTCAGTGAGCTCATGACGGACGCCGGCCTGTCCTCCCCATTCTTAACCTCCTTACCAGCTGCGTCCACGGCAGGTCTGACCAGGCAGGAGGCGACCACAGTCGGAGAAGAGAGCAGGAGGAGAGAGAGAGAAATGGTTAACTGGAGGGCAACAAGAGCGTGGGTGGTGTAGTGGTTAGGATACAGTATTGCAGGCAGACTCTGCCTGTTGCCAGGAGTTCGATCCTGACTGACTCAAGGAAGGAAGGAAGGAAGGAAGGAAGGAAGGAAGGAAGGAAGGAAGGAAGGAAGGTAGGTAGGTAGGTAGGTAGGTAGGTAGGTGTAGCATTGCAGGCTAACTCTGCCCACTGCCAGCAGTTCGATCCTGACCAGCTCCAGATTGACTCAGCCGTCCGTCCTTCCGAGGCCGATAAAATGAGGACCCAGATTGTTGGGGCCAGAGGCTGACTATGTAAAAGCCCCGTGAAGCGGTATATAAGTGCTATTATGGCTATTGCTATGGTGTGCAGCAGGGCAGCAGAGAGCCGGCTGCGGAAGACGCGTCTTCCCACGGAGCGTCATGCAAATCGAGTCGTTCTTCTGTGCCAGCCACGCTCCTCAATTTCTGTTGGGTTTTGTTTAAGAAAAGGGAGGGGGAGAAGCCCCTCTGCCATCGATTTCAATTTGTTTTGTTGTCAACTACCTGGGAAACGTTGGCGGCACACAGCAATCGATCCTCCCAGCAGGGGCCCAAAAGAAAAGGGGAGCACGATTTCCCTCTGCAAAAGGTTGTACGCATGTGCGGAGAGACAAATCAGGGTAATTACAGGCGGTCCTCGATTTACGACCACAATATTTCTGCCGCTAAGCCAGACAGAACAACCATAGGGTCCTCCTGCCCGAGCAGGGGGTTGGGCTAGAAGACCTCTGAGGTCCCTTCCAACTCTGTTGTTTTTTTCCCCATTTTGCGACCTTTCTTGCGGCAGTCGTTATGCGAGTCACTGCCGTTGTTAAGTGAATCATGGGGTTATTAAGCAAATCCGGCTTCCCAGTGGACTTTGCTTGTCGGAAGGTCGCCCAAGGGGAATCACGTGAGCCCGGCAACGCCGCGTCCGTCATAAATACGAGTCATTGCCAATTGTCTGAATTTTGATCCCTGCAACGGTCGTAAGTGTGAAAAACGCTCGTAAATGCCTTTTCTCAATGCAACTTTGTAACTCCAAACGGCCACTAAATGAATGTCGTAAGTCGAGGACTGCCTGTAAGAGGATATCTTCGTGTTTTCCTCTTCGGGGGGGGGGGGATTGTCTGCAGAGAAGGATAAAAAAGGGGAGGGGCCCAATGCCTGAACACCCCCCCCCAAAATGGAGGGGGGGAAACTGGAGACGGAGCAGAAACTGGACTGGCACGGTGCCCAGGCATTCAGGGCAGATCCAGGTGGGCATCTCAGCAGAGCCCGAGGAGCGCGGGGGGAGGGGGTGTCGACCCCGTCTGTTGCCCCTTCCCAAATAACGGGCGCCGGCTTGCAAGTCAGTGCAGGCATGCCTCTCTCCTCCGCCCGTTGCCGGTGCCAACAGCTTGAGGCCGTTCCTCCTCCGTGCCGGTGGGTTTCTATGGCAACGGGGGTCCTATAAATAGCCCGCCTGGTTGCTGGTCACTACCAGAGACCCGGGAGGGGGGGGGGCAGGAATATACAGGGAGGGGGCGGCATCGATGGAGATGATTGACATGGGGAGGGGGCTTTGGCAAGGTCAGCAGGACGCTGGGATCAGACCGTGGCCTGAAGTGGGGGATAAAAGAGGCAGATGGGGAGCATGGGACATGTAGTGCAGATGTTTTAACACCAAATCGGTGCTTTTCTTCATTTATCATCCACCGGAACCCCAGAAAGACTGAAATGCAGAGGGGAAAAAAGGGGTGTAAAATGTCCCTGAGTGGCCTCGCTTTTTTCCAGACTGGGACCCCAGTAAAAAGGGCAGGGGAGCCCCCCCCCCCTACCCCCAGGTAGCCAGTATCCTTTCCTCAAGAAAGTGGCCCCTGCTAACATTGGGCCCTTAAGGGAAATTGGGATGGGTGGGTGGGTAGGAGTGCAGGAGAGCCTGGGGGAGTTACGGGTTTGTGGCTGGGCCTAATTAGATTAACACAGTTGGAAGGGACCTTGGAGGTCATCTAGTCCAACCCCCAACCCCACCCCCCCGCTCAAGCAGGAGAGCCTACACCATTTCCGACACCTAGGAAGATGGACTGTGTGCCTCTGTGAAAGGCCAGGGAGGTTGCCACGAGTTGTTATAAAAAGGGGATTCTAGAAGCATTCATATCTGATCTAGCAAGGATTATAGCACTTAATTGTGTTTAGGATTGGGGGCCGATGCACTGATTATATATATATATATATACATATACATATACATATACATATACATATGCATTTGCATTTGCATATACATATACATATACATATACATATACGTCTTCTTAAGTTTTCACGGGTGTGTATATGCAAAAAATTAAAATCTCGGGTGTTTTCCCGCGTCATGTTAAATAAGTTAGTTAAAATGTTTAAAATTCTGGTTAAAATCCTAGCTTAAAATCTTCCAATTTAAGCTCTGTAAGGATTTTTGGAAGATTTTAAGCTAGGATTTTAACCAGAATTTTAAACATTTTAACTAACTTATTTAAGATGAAGCGGGAAAACACCCGAGATTTTAATTTTTTACATATACACACCCGTGAAAACTTAAGAAGACGTATATGTATATGTATATGTATATATATACATATATATGTATATATACATATACATATACATATACATATACATATACATATACATATACATATGTAAAAAGTTAAAATCTCGGGTGTTTTCCCGCGTCGTTAAAAGTCTGTTAGTTAAAATGCTTAAAATCTTAAAATCCTGGCTAAAATCCCAGCTCAAAATCCTCTAAAATCCTAACAAAACACTTCGTAAGGTCTTTTAAAACTCTGGCTGAAATCCTAACCAACACTTTAACACTTACAAAGTGTTTTGTTAGGATTTTAGAGGATTTTGAGCTGGGATTTTAGCCAGAATTTTAAGATTTTAAGCATTTTAACTAACAGACTTTTAACGACGCGGGAAAACACCCGAGATTTTAACTTTTACATGCGCACACACCGCGAAAACTTGAGAAGACATATATGTATGTATTTACGTATTTATGTATATTACAAACTATTCTAAAGATACAAGTTCCAGGTATATTAGTAAAAAAAGAAGCAGACATACTGCGAACTCCGGAACTTAAGATTTTAAAATTTTAAAAGAATTAAAATTTTATTATAGTAAGATTTCGTCAGCCATCTGCTGACATCGTCAACCCCCCCCCCCATTGATAAGCAAGCTAGGAGGGAGGAAACAGTAGGAATCAAGCCTCCATCATCCAGCATGACGCAGCAATGAAAACAACACAGCTGATTACAAGTGGGAGACAGCTGGAGGGGCCTATTACACACGCAAGAGCTAAATTGATTAATGGCATATAAAGGCAGAGATCTCTGTAATGGTAGTTTAATACTCTGACGATGTCAGCAGATGGCTGACGAAAGCGTAGTATAATAAAATTTTAATTCTTTTAAAATTTTAAAATCTTAGGTTCCGGAGTTCGCAGTATGTCTGCTTCTTTTTTTACACACACACACTGCAACTTGAAAGCTTTGCAAGTTGACACACACATGTATGAATGTATGTATGTATGTATGTATGTATTTGTTTTCTGAGGTTTTCACAGTATGTATGTATGTATGTACCCTATTTCCCCGAAAATAAGACATCCCCTAAAAATAAGCCCTCCCCAAAAATATTTAAACGCAGAGCTGGAAATCAGATAAGACGGTAAGAGGAGTCCCGTCTTGCTCCACGCGCCCCAAAATAATAAGACCTCCCCGAAAATAAGGCCAAGCGCTTATTTCGGGGTTCAAAAAAAATTAAGACAGGGTCTTATTTTCGGAGAAACACGATATATTAGTTGATATATATATATATCAACTAATGCAACCAGCTCCCACAATCGCCTTTCATCAGGAACTGGATGCGTTTAATCAATTAATTAATGAACAATTAATCAGTGGAACGGTTTGTCTCCAGAAGTTGTGGGTGCTTCAACACTGGTGGTTTTTCCAGAAAAGACTGGGCAGCCATTTCTCCAGAATGGAGAACTTTTAAGATTTGTGGACTATATGCTGGCTGGAGGATTCTGGGAGTCAAAGTCCGCAAGTCTTAAAGTTCCCAGGTTGGACCCCTCTGGTGCAGGGTCTCCTGCTGTTGTGGCTCCGTTGCCTGAGCCTGGGCTATCGACAGATGCAGACTCTGAGAGTGAGGGGGAGGAGTTGGCAAGGCCTCCCTCTCCAGGACCCTCCTCTCTGGCAATGCCTCCGGAGAACACCGAAGGCCAAAAGATAGGCTCAGAGCCAAGCACGTCCCCGCAGCCACAGGTGGACAGCGACGAAGGAGATAAGTGCTGGCTGGACCCTCGCCAGAGGCGCAGGGAGAAGCGTGCGCAGCAGAGGGGAAGGCGTGCCAGAGATTAGCTGAGTCACTGGACCACACCCCACAGGGTATAAATGTGGGTGTGGTGGCCGGTTCAGTTTGTGACGAGCAAAAACTGGAAATACTCCATGATCTCTGCGTTACTGGACTTTGCCTGCTTTATCAGACTGCATTTGGATTAATCCTTGTATTGTTGACACTCTGCCTGTTTTATCGGAATGCTGGCAGTCTAATCTTTGTTTTGTGTGAGTAAAGTCTGAATTGGCAGCTAGCCACTGTGTTGCTGCCAGCTTTATCTTCAAAGTGTTTTGTCGTGTGGCTTATTAACTCCGGGCCGTCTGTGGGGGTGCGTGAGTGGGACGGGGACAGAACACCTGCCTGAGCAGGGGGTCCGACTAGAAGACCTCCAAGGTCCCCTTCTACCCCCGTCATTCTCTTACTCTCACCACCCCGAGTCCCCTGGGAGAAGGGCGGTATAAAAAAATTTAATGAAACTGAAACTGAAACTCTGTTTTCATAGACACAATGCAAGAGGAGGACACCTCCTGCTGGGGGTCACCAACACGTAGGGCAGGCCCCATTCTCTACGTCAGGAGCCCTCCCTCACCCAACCCCGTGGGAAAGATGCCAAGCCAACCTGCTACTCTTCAAACTGCCGTCCTCGGAGACCGACTTGGAAGAGCCTTTGTTTTTCGACAGCCACGACTTCACTCCGTCCACGCGGTCTTCCAGCTCCGAATCGGCATCCGAGTCTCCCTCGCTGGGGACAAAAAACAGGAAGAGGAGAAATCAGAGGTGTGTATTTGCCGGCATGAAGGACAACAGATATCACTCTTTAGAAAGCCCAGGTTAAGAAGGGTTAATCCGCGTTCGGAAATGCCACAATCCCCACGGCCTTCGGAGAGTTGCCTGGTTCCTCTCAAGACCAAGGAAGACCAAGGGGTCGGATGGACGGAGGAGTAGGAGCCTTTGGCGTCAATCCCCCGTCGTCAAATTTGATGACTTCCCCTCATCAAATTTGCAGACGACAACCAAGCTGGCAGGAGTAGCCAACGCCCCAGAAGACAAGCTCTGGAACCAAAAAGATCTTGTCGGATTTGAACACTGGACCTCTATCTAATAAAATAGTCTTCCAATATTTCAGGGGTTGCCACAGAGAGAAGGGGGTCAGTCTATTCTCTAAAGCACCTGAAGGCTGGAGGAGAAGCGACGGATAGAAACTAATCAAGGAGAGAAGCAACCTGGAATTGAAGAGAAACTTCCTAACAGTGAGAATGATTAACCAGTGGAACAGCTGGCCACCAGAAATTGTAGGTGCTCCATGAGGTTGGACTAGAAGACTTCCAAGGTCTCATCTCTATTCTATTCTATTCTATTCTATTCTATTCTATTCTATTCTATTCTATTCTATTCTATTCTATTCTATTCTATTCTATTCTTTTATTCTACATTTCTATCCTATCCTATCCTATCCTATCCTATCCTATCCTATCCTATCCTATCCCTTATTCTATTCTATTCTATTCTATTCTATTCTATTCTATTCTATTCTATTCTATTCTATTCTTTTATTCTACATTTCTATCCTATCCTATCCTATCCTATCCTATCCTATCCTATCCTATCCTATCCTATCCTATCCTATCCTATCCTATCCCTTATTGTATTCTATTCTATTCTATTCTATTCTATTCTATTCTATTCTATTCTATTCTATTCTATTCTATTCTATTCTATTCTATTCTATTCTACTCTACTCTACTCTATTCTTTTATTCTAGATTTCTATTCTATTATTCTATTCTTTTATTCTAGATTTCTATCCTATCCTATCCTATCCTATCCTATCCTATCCTATCCTATCCTATCCTATCCCTTATTCTATTCTATTCTATTCTATTCTATTCTATTCTATTCTATTCTATTCTATTCTATTCTATTCTATTCTATTCTATTCTATTCTATTCTATTCTATTCTATTCTATTCTTCTATACCTCTATATGTCTATATTTCTATTCTATTCACATTTGCAGGAACTGGATAGGTCTAATCTAATGAAAAGAAGGACTAAGGGAGACACGACAGCATTGATTGATGGATGGACGGATTGATTTCTCAATCTGGAGTCATTTGCCCGGCTTCAGACAGCTCACAATACAAGCAATATAAAAATAACGATCTACCGAACAGTAAACAGATGGCTAATCCGGTTAACACACCAAAACCCAAACACCCAACAGCCCCTCCTGACCCCAAACCCCAAAGAAGGAGAGTTCTCCGGGCTTTGCAGACCGACATCGGGGTGGGAGCTCCCAGGGGCAACCTCATTCCAGTGTGGAGAGGCCACAATAGAGAAAGCCCATTGGCTGGGTCCTGTCCCCCCCAAAATGACACTGTTTAAATGGGGGGGGGACCCCAAAGCATGCCAACCCTGGCAGATACCACAGGAGAGAGGCGATCCTGTAGACACATAGAGAGCAACTACATTTGCCCACCGTTAAAAAGAGACAATAAAAACCCCCAAGAAGGAAACCAAAAGACTAAAACGCATCCTTCTCCACCGGCTTCCATCCAGATAAGCAGGGATTAACACCAGACAAACCATCGAGCAGAAAACAATAGCCTAATCAAGGAAGTGCCGCGGGGAAAACCACAGCCCCACCAAAAACTAGAAGGACAAGCTACTGGATATAAGGAGGGAGCAAACTCCACGCTCATCAGCCCTGGTGAGGTTCCTCAGCTGGATAATGAAAAGCGTGCAAACAAAAGAACCAAGCGTAGAGAGCACCGAGGACTCCACGATTCAACCTTGTGGAGTGCAGGGATTCTGTCAGAGAGAGGGTCCCTCAAATAACTAGGCCTTGCCTTTCTTTCTTTCTTTCTTTCTTTCTTTCTTTCTTTCTTTCTTTCTCTTTTTCTTTCTTTCTTTCTTTCTTTTTCTTTCTTTTTCTTTCCTTTCTTTCCTTCCTTCCTTCCTTCCTCTTCCTTCACTTTCTCATTGTCTTCCTTCTTTCTCATTTTTCCTTTCTTCCCCTTCCTTCCTTGTCCTCTTTTCTTTCTCATTTTCCTTCCTTCCATTTCCCTTCCTTCCTCCCTCTTATTTCCCTTCCTTCCTCCCATCTTCCTTCCCCCAACCCTTCCTTTCTTTCCCTTTCTCTCCTTCCTTCCTCCCTCTTTTCATTTTCTCATTTTTTGCCTTCCTTCTTTCACTTTTTTCCTTTCTTTCCTTCCTTCCTTGTCCTCTTTTCTCCTTTCTCCTTTTCCTTCCTTCCATTTCCCTTCTTTCCTCCCTCTTATTTCCCTTCCTTCCTCCCATCTTCCTTCCTCCAACCCTTCCTTTCTTTCCCTTTCTCTCCTTCCTTCCTCCCTCTTTTCGTTTTCTCATTTTTTGTCTTCCTTCTTTCACTTTTTTCCTTTCTTTCCCTTCCTTCCTTGTCCTTTTCCCCTTTCATATTTCCCTTCCTTCCATTTTCTTTTTTCCTCCCTCTTATTTCCCTTCCTTCCACCCTTCTTTCTTCCTCTGACCTTTCCTTTCCTTCTTTTCCCCTCATTCCTTCCTTCCTTCCTTCCCACCATCTCCATCTCTTCCTTCTTCTCCCTCCTTTCACTTTCTCATTTTTTTGTCTTCCTTCTCTCACTTTTTTCCTTTCATTCCCTTCCTTCCATTTCGGTTCTTTCTTCCCCCCTCTTATTTCCCTTCCTTCCTCCCATCTTTCTTCCTCCGACCCTTCCTTTCCTTTCCTTCTCTTTTCCCTTTCTCTCCTTCCTTCCTTCCCTTCCTCCCCTATCCCTCCCTCCTCCCTTTCTTCCCTCCCTTTCTCCTTCCTTCCTTTTCGTTTCCCTTCCTTGCTTCTCACCTTCCTTCCTTCCTTCCTTCCTTCCTTCCCTCCTTCCAGGAATCCCACCTCTCCCCAGACCCCCAGCCCTGAATAACTCCTAAACAGGGATACGGCCCAGCTGCTCCCGCCTCCACACAGGCGGGCAGCAGCTCCGCTTTCTCCTGGCTTTCTCCGCCGCCCGCCTGTCGAATTAAGGCGCGATGGCAGGGGCGAGAGCGATGGGTTTGTGGTCCCCGGGTAAACTGGAGTTTAGCAGCCACATGGCAGCCTCTGGATTTACGAGGACGCTGCCGCGCGAGCCAGGCTCTGCAGGGGGAAAGCGAGGCCTGATTTAGATGCAGGCGTAAACTGCGGCCCCATCCGGCTTAAAGCCGCTAAATTTATAAGTGCCGCTCCTCATAGCCGTATTGATTGCCCAGAGCATGGATGCGCCGTTATGCGCGAGATGGGGAGAAGGGGGGGGGCGGTGTTTCAAGAGAACGCGTTCCCTCCATGTTGCGGGCCGTGTCCGTATAAATCTCGCCGCTTAATACCGGGCTGCTTATCGCTTTCATTACGATTATAGCCATAACAACTGAATCTATACGGGAATCGGGGGTCTTATTTCTTCCCGCCGATGGGGTCCGCAACTCTCCTTCCCGGCTTCCCAGGGGGCTAAGCGGGAAAGCTTTGGGGAAGGGGGGGTGTTCCCCCCGACCCCCAGAAAACAGGGCTCCGTTGCCGCGACAGCTTCAGGACTACGTCCTTCTGGGTGTGTTCACTATAGGGAGTCCTCGGCTTACGACCACAACGGAGCCCAACATTTCGTGACGTTGGCTAAGGGAATTTTGCCCTGTTTCACGACTTGCCACGGTTGTTAAGTGAATCACTGCAGTTCTTAAAGTAAGTGTTGGGAAGTGAAGCCGGCTTGTCAGAAGGTCGCAAAAAGGGATTCGTTTTACAACCTTTTTTGCCATGGCTGTTAAACGAACCACTGCAGGCATTAAGTGAATCTGGCTTCCCTGATTCCCAAAAAGGGGTCGCAAAAGGGGATCACATGACCCCGGGGACACCACAACCGTCATACATACGAGTCAGTTGCCAAGCGGCCAAATTCTGATCACGTGACCGTGGGGAATACTGCAACGGTTGTAAGTGTGAAAAACGGAAGTTGCCGTTGCAACTTCTAAAGGTCGCTAAATGAACGAGGACTACCTGTGCACAGGTAAGCATGGCCGCCTTCGCCTCTGAGCCACCCCGTTAAATCCGAAGCCATCAACCCTGGAGGTTTTTTAGAAGAGGCTGGACAGTCGCTTGTCTGAGATGGTATCGGATCTTCTGCTGGAGTAGGGGGATGGACTAGACCACCTCCAAGGTCCCTTCCAGCTCTGTCCTGTCCTGTCCTCTCCTACTCCCATCTTGTATTGTACTGTCTTGTATTCTCATGTTCTATTCTATTCTATTCTATTCTATTCTATTCTATTCTATTCTATTCTATTCTATTCTATTCTATTCTATTCCTGTATTGTATTGTATTGTATTATTATCCTATCCTATCCTATTCTCATATTGTATTGTATTGTATTCTATTTTCATTGTATTTTATTCTACTCTTCTATATTCTGTATTCTATTCTATTCTATTCTATTCTATTCTATTCTATTCTATTCTATTCTATTCTATTCTATTCTATATTCCTGTATTGTATTGTATTGTATTGTATTGTATTGTATTGTATTGTATTATTATCCTATCCTATTCCCATATTCTAATTCTATTCTATTCTCATATTCTATTTTTCTATTCTATTCTATACTATTCTATTCTATTCTTATGATCTATTCTATTCTTTATCCTAATTCTAATTTAATTCTATTCTATTCTTTATCCTAATTTCATTGTATTCTATTCTATTCTATTCTATTCTATTCTATTCCATATTCTATTCTATTCTTATGTTCTATTCTATTCTATTCTTTATCCTAATTTCATTCTATTCTATTCTATTCTATTCTATTCTATTCTATTCTATTCTATTCTATTCTATTCTATTCTATTCTATTCTATTCTAATCTATTCTAATCGTATTCTATTCTATTCTATTCATTGTATTTTATTCTACTCTTCTATATTCTGTATTGTATTGTACTGTACTGTACTGTATGCTATTCTATTCTATTCTATTCTATTCTATTCTATTCTATTCTATTCCATATTCTATTCTATTCTTATGTTCTATTCTATTCTATTCTTTATCCTAATTTCATTCTATTCTATTCTATTCTATTCTATTCTATTCTATTCTAATCTATTCTAATCGTATTCTATTCTATTCTATTCATTGTATTTTATTCTACTCTTCTATATTCTGTATTGTATTGTACTGTACTGTACTGTATGCTATTCTATTCTATTCTATTCTATTCTATTCTATTCTATTCTATTCTATTCTATTCTATTCTATTCTATTCTATTCTATTCTGTTGTATTCTGTTGTATTCTATTCTGCGTCCCTCTTTCTCTCTCCCCCTGCAAATAAATGCTGGGAGGCCCTTTGTTATTTTTCCGCAGTGAAAAAAAAGAAGAAGAAGAAGCCGGAGAGCCCTATAAACAAACTCCGGGGGCTGCTGTGATTTTAAATTGTCGGAATTAAACCTCCCGTCAAAGGCAATTTATGTCCAGGGTAGCCGTGCCATTAGTTAAACCGGGATCCGAATCGCTGGGGAAGGGACGGAGGCAGGCAGAAACAGTCGGGGACATTAATTGTGTGTGACAACAAGGCTCCCGTTGCCCCTAGATCACTGCTAGAGTTGATTACATTTATCATTAGCCGGCAGAGATCTCCCCATCGTCCAGATGGGACCTGGCTTGGCCTTCGGAAAGGAAAACAAGCCAGGCCGTCCAAAGCACGGGAGAAAATTAAGAATAAAAACGAAGAGTTTGAGAACTGCATCTCTGATGCATCTTTGCATCAGGTGGCATCTCTGCAAGATGGCAAAAATCTGGGAACGGTTCTTCGGCGAGCCGGCCAAGATTTCTGGGTCTTCTTCTCCAGGTGACCTGCCTTGATTAACAGAGAGTGGGAAGGGACCTCGGAGGTCATCTAGTCCAACCCCCCGCCCAAGCAGTAGACCCTACACCATTTCTGACCGATGGCAGCCCAGTCTCTTCTCGAAAGCCTCCAGGGATGAAGCTCCCACAACTTCCGAAGGCAAACACCGATTACGCCAACATTAAAACCCAGATCAAAATCACTTCATAGAGAAGGTAGTCTCTCCATTCGTTTTAGTGACGGTTCAAAGTTACAACGGTATTGAAAAATGGGACTTAGGACCGTCGCAGCATTCCCCGTCGTCACGTGATCGAAACTCAGGACGCCTGGCAATTGACTTGTATTTATGACGGTCGCAGTGTCCCGGGGTCACGCGATCCCCTTTTGCGACCTCCTCACAAGCGAAGCCGGATTTGCTTAACGACCATGGGACTAACAACGGGAGTGATTCGCTTAACGACAGCGGCAGGAAAGTTCGTAAAGTGGGATGCAACTCGCCTTGCTTAACGACAGAGGTTTAGGGCTCTATTGCAGTCATAAATCGAGGATTACCGGTAACCAGACTCCTTGCTGTGTCCTCTTCCTTCCCACCCCACAAAATTCATCATCCTTCCCAAACAGAGACATGGAACCAGGCATTGAGGGGGGGGTCTTTGTCCCACCCACCCACCTCCCTTTCTCTGACCCAGAGTTAGTTCCATAATGCAGAGTTATCAGGACACGCTAAGACAGAGCTAAACACGGGTTAGAGCAGGACCGGTCAGACCCATGCATGTTGAGGCATGCTGCAATGGGGGGGGGGGGAAGACTGCCCCCCCCCATTCTGGCCCACGGCATGCTTGGGGTTAGGCGTAACACAGCTGCGTTACTGGGAAACCGGAAAAGTCAATTCCTGCTTACAGCTTATTCTTGCGTTTCTGGTACTTGGACACCACGTCCTGCAAACTGGAGAATTGGGTTGGGGGGGGAGAGGGAATTGGGGGTGGAAGGGACGGAGAGGGAGGAAAAAAAGCAAAATAAAATTCACAGCAAAGAAATGGTTTTTTAAAAAAGTAAAATCCACCTGGGAGGAAGAGGAAGGAAGGGCGTAAAGGAGCAAGAGGGAAGAATTGAATAGAAAAGGGGGGGGAAGGGGAGGAGCAGGGGGAACGGAGGGGGCGATGGAGGAGGAAGAGGAGGAGGGGAGAATGAGAAAGAGAAAAAAGTGAAAGGAAGGAGAAGGAGAAGAAGGAGAAGGAGAGAAGAAAGAGAAAAAAGAGGAGGAGGAGGGGGGAGAAAGAGAAAAAAGTGAAAAGAAGGAGAAGGAGAAGGAGAGAAGAAAGAAAAAAGAGGAGCAGGAGGGGGGGAGAATGAGAAAGAGAAAAAAGTGAAAAGAAGGAGAAGGAGAAGAAGGAGAAGGAGAGAAGAAAGAGAAAAAAGAGGAGGAGGAGGAGGAATAATAATGATGGAGTCAATTTGATTGGAAAGGAAGCTGCGGGGGGGGGGGGAGATTCCCAGCTCCTGCAGGGGCCCGAAGGGGAGGAAATGAGGGGTCTGAGTGGTGCAGAAGGCACCCAGGGGGCTGGTGGTCAAAGAGGCGGTTTTGGCCAATTAACGGCGTGTCCATCATCTTTAGGATCCCCTGCAAAACCTCTGGTTGGCCACTGTTGGCCTCCGATGCCCCCAAGGGAGACCCCGAACCGCAGCAGTGGGGAGGAACTCAGGTGCCAGTTGCAAGAACATCAGGAAAGTGGCGAACCTCTCACTCCCCCAGCCCCAAATAGCCCCAACCACCTACTTCCCTGCCCATCCAAGCTTTAAATCTCTGTCTCTCCATCCCATCCATCCAATTTATCTCCTTCCTTCCTTCTATCCTATCCATCCAATTTTTCTCCATCCATCCATCCATCCATCCTTCCTTCCTTCCATTCATCCAATTTATCTTCCTTCCTTCCTTTCATCCATCCATCCATCTATCCATCCATCCAATTTCTCTCCATCCTTCCTTCCATCCATCCATCCATCCAATTTCTCTCCATCCATCCATCTATCCATCCATCCAATTTATCTCCTTCCTTCCTTCCATCCATCCATCTATCCATCAAATTTCTCTCTATCCATCCATCCATCCATCCATCCATCCTTCCTTCCTTCCTTCCTTCCATTCATCCAATTTATCTTCCTTTCTTCCATCCATCCAATTTTTCTCCATCCATCCATCCACCCATTATCTATCTATCTATCTCTCTATCATCTCTCTCTCATCCATCCATACAATTTCTCTTCCTCCATTTTTCATTCCTCCCCACTTCCCTTCTTTCTATCCATACTTCATCCATCCACCTGTCCACTGATGTCTTTCTTTCTTTCTTTCTTTCTTTCTTTCTTTCTTTCTTTCTTTCTTTCTTTTTCTTTCTTTTTCCTTCCTTCCAACCCTCCTTCCTTCCCTCCTTCCTCTATTTCTTCCTCCCTCCCTCCCTCCCTACCTGACACAGACTATTCCACTATTCCCCCACCTGTTGATGAGGTCCTCGTTGTCCTCACTGTCCATCTCGTCCTCAATGGCGGCCTGCAGGTCCCCGATCCGCTTGAAGGCCAGCTTCAGGTCCGCCTGCAAGCTCTGGTTGGCAGCTTCCAAGCTCTCCAGGTCCATCTCCTAGGAAGGAGAGAGACAGCCGTGTGAGCTGCTTCCCCCTGGCATCGCCCTGGGGCACGCAACAGCTCTGCCATCTTCCCATCCACCCCTGGCACGGCAGTGCAGGTAGCTGTTGACTGACAACCACAATTGAGCCCCAAAACTTCTGTTGTTAAGTGAGTGTCAGCACTTCAAGCTGCATTTACTCTAGTGCTGACATAAGAAGGAGAAGCGGAGGTGTCTGGAAAGGGACGTTTGACTTTTCACCTACTTATTTTCCCTGGAGATAATATCCCCTAGGAGATGGGATGGGAGGGGGGAAATTCCTTTGAGCTGGAGCAGTAGATTAGGGGTAGAGTGACTTGGAAGATGGCCAATGAGTGCAGGGGAGTGGGGAACGGAAAGGGAGGGTTTTGGGTCTGGAAGTCAGTGTTGGCTGCGATGGAGTCGGAGTTAGAATGTCGTGCTTAATAAATGGGAGTTTTTCATCAAAGACTTTGTTTGAAATGCAATTTATTTGAGACGACCTCGAAACCTGACAGTGAGTTTCGTTCGTCCTGTTTTATGACCTTTCATGCCATCGCTGCTGCTAAGTGAATTCCTGCAGTTTGACGGTTGTTAAGTGAATCGGGCTTCCCCACTGACCTGGCTTGTCAGAAGGTTGCAAAAGGGGAACGCGTGACCCTCCCGGGACACTAAAAACCGTCATAGATATGAGTCAGTTGCTGCAGTGGTTGTAAGCGCAGAGAATGGCCCTATCATTTTTTTTCAGTGCCATTGAAACTCTGAACGGTCGCTAAAATGGGATTGGGTGGCATTTGGAGTCACTGGTTTTCATGGGACACCAGCAGGAGTTGCCAGATTGTGGTGGGACAAAATTCCAGTGGACTCATCCATCCATCTTGAACTCCAGACCTTCCTTCTTTCTTTCTTTTCTTCCTTCTTTTTTTTTTACTTTTCTTACTCCCCTTTTTTCTTCCTATTTTCCTCCCTCCCTTCCCATTTACCTTCCTTCCTTCTCTCCTCCCTTCCTTATTTTCCTTCCTTCCCACTTCCTTTCCTTCTCCCACTTCCCTTTCTTTCTTCCTATTTCCCTCCCTCCCTCCCCTTCCTCCTACTTCCCTTTCTTTCTTCCTGTGTCTCCCTTCCCATTTTCCTTCCTTCCTCCCACTTCCTTCCTTCCTATTTTTCTTCCCACTTTCCTTTCTTCCTTCCTATTTTCTTTCCTTCCTTCCCTTCCTACTTCCTTCTTCCATCCTAATTCCCTCCCTCCCACTTCCCTTTCTTTCTTCCTATTTCCCTACCTCCGCATTTCCCTCCCTCCCTCCCCTTCCTCCTACTTCCCTTTCTTTATTCTTATGCCTCCCTTCCCATTCTCCTTCCTCCCACTTCCTTCCTTCCTATTTTTCTTCCTTCCCACTTCCTTTCCTTCTCCCACTTCCCTTTCTTTCTTCCTATTTCCCTACCTCCGTATTTCCCTCCCGCCCTCCCCTTCCTACTTCCCTTTCTTTCTTCCTATGGCTCCCTTCCCATTTTCCTTCCTTCCTCCCACTTCCTATTTTTCTTCCCACTTTCCTTTCTTCCGTCCTATTTCCCTCCCTTCCTATTTTCTTTCCCTCCCTCCCTTTCCATTTCCCTTCCTTCCTATTTTCTTTCCTTCCTTCCCTTCCTACTTCCCTTTTTTCCATCCTAATTCCCTCCCTCCCATTTCCCTTTCTTCCTCTCCTTCCTCTCTTCCCTTCCCTTTCTCCCATATCCCTTTCTTTCTTCCTATTTCCCTACCTCCGTATTTCCCTCCCTCCCTCCCTCCTACTTCCCTTTCTTTCTTCCTATGGCTCCCTTCCCATTTTCCTTCCTTCCTCCCACTTCCTTCCTTCCTATTTTTCTTCCCACTTTCCTTTCTTCCTTCCTATTTCCCTACCTCCGTATTTCCCTCCCGCCCTCCCCTTCCTACTTCCCTTTCTTTCTTCCTATGGCTCCCTTCCCATTTTCCTTCCTTCCTCCCACTTCCTTCCTATTTTTCTTCCCACTTTCCTTTCTTCCTTCCTATTTCCCTCCCTTCCTATTTTCTTTCCCTCCCTCCCTTTCCATTTCCCTTCCTTCCTATTTTCTTTCCTTCCTTCCCTTCCTACTTCCCTTTCTTCCACCCTAATTCCCTCCCTCCCATTTCCCTTTCTTCCTCTCCTTCCTCTCTTCCCTTCCCTTTCTCCCATATCCCTTTCTTTCTTCCTATTTTCTTCCCTCCATCCCAAATATCAAACAACGATTGCTAAATTCTCTTACTGTCGCCTTGCTAACAATGGGGGAAAAGCCACGATTTGCAATTATTTATGTATCTAATTTAATAATTTGAGAAGGAGACCTCTCGAGATCCACACCCTGCCTGTCGCCTGCCCTCGTGTCCCCTTTACCGAACAAACGTTTTCTTGGAGAAAATGCTCATTCCTTAATTGGCGTCCTTTATCTAAGAACGCCTTCCCTGCAGACTTCAGCTGCTGATGCATTACTCGATCTTATCGGGAGGAACCGTTTATGTCCAAACTTTGCACAAATAGAGACTTCTGCAAAGCGTTTTTCCTTCCACCGATGCCAAACGGGAAGCACCCGAAATGCGAAATGACCACTCAATCAGAATGGAGCTGGGATTAGGTAACGTCATCAGTGCTAGAAGGGAGAAGGATTTGCTTTCAATTTATATTCTAATATAAATATATAGTCTGGTTAGGATTAAGCACAGGATGAGGAGTAAGGAGACTCCACAGTGCTTCTCCTCCCTGCAAACCTCCCTTCCTCCTTACTAGATGGGTCACCAAGTTGTTTCTTGCAAGGAAACAATCACATTCAGGGAGCCCCAAGGACCCCACAGTCTTTTTCCTCCTCTTCCCCCTCTTCCTCCTTCTCTCTTCTCCTTCTTCTCCACTCTGCAAAGCCTCTCTCCCTTCTGTGGTGGCACTGATGAAGTTACCTAGTTGGGTCATGAAACGTCTGCAAGGAAACCACCAAGATCAGAGAGCACCAAGGACCCATAATCCTTTTCCTCCTCCTCCTCTTTCTCTTTGCAAACTCCCTCCCTTCTAGCACTGATGACGTTACCTAGTTGGGTCATGAAATGTCTGCACGGAAACAACCCAGCTCAGAGAGCACCAAGAACCCCACAGTCCTCCACCACCTCCTCCTCCTCCTCCTCCTCTTCCTCCTCCTCCTCCTCTCCGCAAAACCCTCTTCCCTTCTAGCACTGATGACGTTACCTACCCTGTTTCCCACAAAATAAGACACCCCCTGATAATATGCCCAATCAGGCTTTTGAGTGCATGCAATAGGGCCAAGCGCTTATTTCAGGGTTCAAAAAAATATAAGACAGGGTCTGATTTTCGGGGAAACACGGTAGATAGATAGATAGAAAGATAAGCAGAAAGATAGACAGATAGACAGATAGATAGATAGATAGATAGATAGATAGATAGATAGATAGATAGATAGATAGACAGACAATAGATAGATATAGATAGATGGATATTGATATAGATAGATAGACAGACAGAGAGATATAGATAGATAAATAATAGATAGATATAGATATAGATATAGATATATAGATATAGATAGATAGATGATAGATAGATAGATACCCTGTTTCCCCCAAACTAAGACACCCCCTGATAATAAGCCCAATTGGGCTTTTGAGCACATGGCAATAAGGCCAAGCGCTTATTTCAGGGTTCAAAAAAATATAAGACAGGGTCTTATTTTTGGGGAAACACGGTAGATAGATAGATAGAAAGATAAATAGAAAGATAGACAGATAGACAGATAGATAGATAAATAGATAGATAGATGGATGGATGGATGGATGGATAGATGGATGGATATATAGATATAGATAGATGAGAGAAAGAGAGATGATGGATGGATGGACAGACAGACAGATGACAGATGGATGGATTGATGGATAGATAGAGATAGATACCCTGTTTTCCCCAAAATAAGTCACCCCCTGATAATAAGGCCAATTGAGCTTTTGAGCGCATGGCAATAAGGCCAAGCGCTTATTTCAGGGTTCAAAAAAATATAAGACAGGGTCTTATTTTCAGGGAAACGTGGTAGATAGATAGATAGACAGACAGACAGATGGATGGATATATAGATATAGATAGATGAGAGAGAGAGAGATGATGGATGGATGGACATACAGAGAGACAGATTGATGACAGGTGGATGGATTGATGGATAGATAGATGATAGATAGATAGATAGATAGATAGATAGATAGATAGATAGATAGATAGATAGATAGATGATGGATGGATGCTTATATAGATATAGATAGATGAGAGAGAGAGATGATGGATGGATGGACATACAGAGAGACAGATAGATGACAGATGGATGGATTGATGGATAGATAGAGATAGAGATAGATACCCTGTTTCTCCCAAAATAAGACACCCCCCTGATAATATGCCCAATTGGGCTTTTGAGCACATGGCAATAAGGCCAAGAGCTTATTTCAGGGTTCAAAAAAATGTAAGACAGGGTCTTATTTTCAGGGAAACGTGGTAGATAGATAGATAGACAGACAGATAGATAGATAGACAGACAGACAGATGGATGGATATATAGATATAGATAGATGAGAGAGAGAGATGATGGATGATGGACAGATTGATGACAGGGTGGATGGATTGATGGATAGATAGATAGAGCTAGAGATAGATACCCTGTTTCTCCCAAAATAAGACCTCCCCTGATAATAAGCCCAATTGGGCTTTTGAGCACATGGCAATAAGGCCAAGAGCTTATTTCAGGGTTCAAAAAAATGTAAGACAGGGTCTTATTTTTGGGGAAACACGGTAGATAGATAGTTAGAAAGATAAATAGAAAGATAGACAGACAGATAGATAGACAGATAGATAGATAGATAGATAGATAGATAGATAGATAGATAGATAGATAGATAGATAGATAGACAGACAGACAGACAGACAGACAGACAGACGGATGGATGGATAGATGGATGGATATATAGATATAGATAGATGAGAGAAAGAGAGATGATGGATGGATGGACAGACAGACAGATAGGTGACAGATGGATGGATTGATGGATAGATAGAGATAGATACCCTGTTTTCCCCAAAATAAGACACCCCCTGATAATGAGCCCAATTGAGCTTTTGAGCGCAGGGCAATAAGGCCAAGGGCTTATTTCAGGGTTCAAAAAAATATAAGACAGGGTCTTATTTTTGGGGAAACACGGTAGATAGATAGTTAGAAAGATAAATAGAAAGATAGACAGACAGATAGATAGACAGATAGACAGATAGATAGATAGATAGATAGATAGATAGATAGATAGATAGATAGATAGATAGACAGACAGACAGATAGATAGACAGACAGACAGATGGATGGATATATAGATATAGATAGATGAGAGAGAGAGATGATGGATGATGGACAGATTGATGACAGGGTGGATGGATTGATGGATAGATAGATAGAGATAGAGATAGATACCCTGTTTCTCCCAAAATAAGACCTCCCCTGATAATATGCCCAATTGGGCTTTTGAGCGCATGGCAATAAGGCCAAGAGCTTATTTCAGGGTTCAAAAAAATGTAAGACAGGGTCTTATTTTTGGGGAAACACGGTAGATAGATAGATAGAAAGATAAATAGAAAGATAGACAGACAGATAGATAGACAGATAGATAGATAGATAGATAGATAGATAGATAGATAGATAGATAGACAGACAGACAGACAGACAGACAGACAGACAGACAGACGGATGGATGGATGGATATATAGATATAGATAGATGAGAGAAAGAGAGATGATGGATGGATGGACAGACAGACAGATAGGTGACAGATGGATGGATTGATGGATAGATAGAGATAGATACCCTGTTTCCCCCAAAATAAGACCTCCCCTGATAATAAGCCCAATTGAGCTTTTGAGCGCAGGGCAATAAGGCCAAGGGCTTATTTCAGGGTTCAAAAAAATATAAGACAGGGTCTTATTTTCGGGGAAACACGGTAGTTGGGTCATGAAACATCTGCAAGGAAACAACCCAGTTCCGAGAGGACCAAGGACCCCTGACCTGCTTATTTTGCGTCGGGCTTCACCGGACAGATTCACCAGAGTCCTAGTTTGAAACCAAAGCAAAGGTGAACCTCCGGGATGGGGCAGGGAGGGGAGGGGAGGGGAGGGGAAGGGGCTAGAAGGGTGGACCTTGAGAAGAAAGCCGGTCTCAGGGCTGCCCCTTACCAGTTCGTGCTTCTTCCGGCTGGCTTCGGCCTCCTTTTTGGCCAGCTCGGCCATCTCCTCTTTGGTGTCCCGGAGCTGACGCTGAAGTCGCTTGTTCTGCTCCTTCTCCCGGTTCTCGGCCGCCGTCCGCTGGTCACGCTCTTCCGTCAGCTTCTCCATGTTCTCTTTCAACCGAGTGGCCAGGCTCTGGGGCAGGGAGCGGGAGAAGAAGGAGGAGATGTAGAGCGGAGAAGAGGCAGGGAGGCAGGAAGGTGCCAGGCCTACCTCTCTAACCCCATAGCGGTAGACTTATATACCACTGCACGGTACTTTATACAGCCCTCTCTAAGCGGTTTACAGAGTCAGCCACAATCTCTGGCTCCTCATTTTACCCACCTCGGGAGGTTGGAAGGCTGAGTCCACCTTGAGCCTGGTGAGATTCGAACTGCTGGTTAGTGGGCAGAGTTAGCCTGCAATGCTGCATTGTAACAACTGTGCCACTACAGCTTCCTTCCTTCCTCTCATTTCCCTTCGTTCCTTCTGGTTTTCCTTCCTTCCCTTCCTTCCTTCTTTCCCTCTTATCTTCCTTCCTTTCCATCTTCCTTCCTCCTTTCTTCCCTTCCTCTCTTCCTTCCTTTCCTTCCTTCCTTCTTTCCCTCTTATCTTCCTTCCTTTCCCTCTTCCTTCCTCCTTTCTTCCCTTCCTCTCTTCCTTCCTTTCCTTCCTTCTTTCTGGTTTTCCTTCCTTCCTTCTTTCCCTCTTATCTTCCTTCCTTCCCATCTTCCTTCCTCCTTTCTTCCCTTCCTCTCTTCCTTCTGTTCCTTCCTTCCTTCTGGTTTTCCTTCCTCCCTCCCTTCCTTCTCACTTCCTTTCTTCCCTCCTTCCCTTCTTTCTTTCCTTCCTTCCCAAGCAATAGTCCTTAGACTTATATACTGCTTCACAGTACTTTTACAGCCCTCTCTAAGCGGTTTACAGAGTCAGCCTGTTGCCCCCAACAACCTGGGTCCTCATTTTACCCACCTCGGAAGGTTGGAAGGCTGAGTCCACCTTGAGTCGGTGAGATTTGAACTGCTGGTTAGTGGGCAGAGTTAGCCTGCAATGCTGCATTGCAACTGTGCCACTATGGCTGCCTTCCGTCCTTCTCCTCCCTTCCTTCCTTCTGGTTTTCCTTCCTTCATTCCTTTCCTTCCTTCCTTCTTTCCCTCTTATCTTCCTTCCTTCCCATCTTCCTTCCTCCTTTCCTCCCTTCCTCTCTTCCTTCTTTTCCTTCCTTCTCATCTTCCTTCCTTTCTTCCTTCCCAAGCAATAGTCCTTAGACTTATATACCGCTTCACAGTGCTTTTACAGCCCTCTCTAAGTGGTTTACAGAGTCAGCCTCTTCCCCCCAAAACCTGGGTCCTCATTTTACCCACCTCGGGAGGTTGGAAGGCTGAGCCAACCTTGAGCCGGTGAGATTCGAACTGCTGGTTAGTGGGCAGAGTTAGCCTGCAATGCTGCATTGTAACAACTGTGCCACTATGGCTTCCTTCCTTCCTCTCATTTCCCTTCCTTCCTTCTGGTTTTCCTTCCTTCCTCCCTTCCTTCTCCCTTCCTTCCCATCTTCCTTCTTTCTTTCCTTCCTTCCCATCTTCCTTCCCACTTCCTCCTTCCCATCTTCTTTCCTCCTTTCCTTCCTTCCCATCTTCCTTATTTCTTTCCTTCCTTCCCAAGCAATAGTACTTATTTTATTTTATTTTTATTTATTTTTTATTTTATTTTGAATTTGTATACCGCCCTTCTCCCTGAGGACTCAGGGCGGTAAACAGCCAAATAAAAACATCAAATACAAATATTAAAATACAGTTTAAAAAAAATATAGATTTGGCCATTAATTAAAACAATAAACAAAACAATTAAAAAACACTTAAAAAGAATTATATAGATTTATATACCACTTTACAGTGGTTTTACATCCCTCTCTAAGCAGTTTACAGAGTCAGCCTGTTGCCCCCCAACCATCTGGGTCCTCATTTTACTGAGCTGGGAAGGATGGAAGGCTGAGTCAACCTTGAGCCGGTCAGGATCGAACTTACTGGCTGTGGGCAGAGTCAGCCTGCAATATTGCTCTCTAACCACTAGGCATCCGTGGCTCTGCACCGGCCTCTGTGCACCCCTGAGGGGCAGCGGTGGGCCTGAAGGGTCCCAGGAGAAAAGGGACATTGGTCTCCCCTGCTCCTTCATCTTTCTAAGGTAGGGGTCTCCAATCTTGCCCACTTTAGGATTTGTGGACTTCAACTCCCAGAATTCTAAGCTAAGCTGGCTGGGGAATTCTGGGAATTGAAGTCCAGAGGTCTTAAAGTGGACAAGATTGGAGTCCCTTGTTCTAAGGGCTGATGCTGGGCTGGCCCCCCTACCAGCTCCCAGGAGTATTTCGATTGTTTCAACGTGAGTGAGAGTGAGTGGCGCAGTGATCTAGAGGTGGCGCTCTCGCCTCACAATCAGGAGGTTGTGAGTTCGATCCTAGGTAGGTAGATATTTCTCTCTTTCTGGGCACAATGAGAATATATCAGCTGAATAAAACTCCTCATTGGCAACAGGAAGGGCATCCGGCCAGTAAACACTCAGCTCAGATTTCACCCCACAAAGGATTACAGGGTCGTTAAAAGAAGACGATGATGATTCAAGCAACCATGAGTAACAAAAACCAATAATTTATTATCTGTGTTACAGAGAGTCCTCGACTTACAACAGTTTATTTAGCGTCCGTTGGAAGTTACAGCGGCACAGAAAAAAGTGACTTATGACCGCCTTCCACACTTACGACCGTTGCAGCATCCCCGTCGTCACGTGATCAGAATCCGGACAATTTGGCAACTGACTCGTACTTATGACGGTTGCAGTGTCCCGGGGTCACGTGAGATCCCCTTTTGCGACCCTTCCGACAAGCGAAGTCAATGGGGAAGCCCGGATTCGCTGAACGGCCGCGTGACTCACTTAACAACGGCAGGGATTCTCTTAACCACGGTGGCAAGAAAGGTCTTACGGTGGATTAAAATTCACTTCACGGATGTCTCGCTTAGCAACAGGAGTTTTGGGCTCAATTGTGGTTGTAAGGCGAGGACTACCTGCGCAAGAACCACCCGAAGTGCTTGCCTTCCCTTTGGAGTGGCTAAATAAGGCTTACGTGGTTCCCGGGAGAGGCCAGGTTTATGTCTTTTGCGGCTACGAAAGGATTCTAAGCTACACCCTCACTTGACACCGCCCTCACTCCTTGCTAGAGGCTAGCAAGTTGGCCAATACCCTCATCCTGGATGGAGATGTCCACCTTCGATCTCCAGACAGGACCCTGGAGAACCAGTGGCAGACAAGACCGAGGCAAAGGGGCTGCGGAATTGGGGGCGGGGTGGGGTCTTCCCTGATTAATTCCATATTCCTTGCTCCGATAGCAGCTCCCACGCTCCCCTTTCTGGGTGGGAGCACGGATCAGTTCAACGCGCATCCCCCAGAACGCTCAAGAGTCTCTAGCAAGGACCTGAAGCCCCCTCCCCATACACACACACACACCCTCCCCCAACCCAGCCCCAGAGATGAAGGCGGCCCCCAAACCTCCCAGCAATAGGGGCAGAACCCAGAGCTCCCCAACGCCCTCGGGATCGCGGAGATTCCGATTCCAACATCCACTCCGACAAGCCCTCGGCCCATGCCACCGTGCCCCTCGGGTGTGTGGGGGAGGGACGGAGAGAGGCGATCCCTCTCCATCCCCGGCGAACCGTGGCAGGTGGAAAACGAGATGGTGCGGGGAAAGACACGCGGCTGGGCATCCATATTCATCCGCCGTGCATAATGGTAGAAGACAGCCGCAATTACAGGGGGGGAACGGGGCGGCGCAGTGCAAGGCAGCTCCTCGCTCTTCCGCCGGGAGCTAATGGAACAAACGAAGCCAACCCTATGAATTTACATGAGGGGGGGGGGGTTTGAGGTGGGGGGGAAAGGACTGGCTGGAGGGAAGTGGGGAGGGGAAGGAAAGGGAGCAGGGAGGGCAGCTGCCAAGTCGGGGCCCAGGAAAGAGAGAGAGAGAGAGAAATAGAGAGGGAGGGGTGGGTGGAAGGATGGAGGGGGGGGTCTTTCTTCCCCAGGCGTGGGAAGAATAATCAGGGAGGGCCTTGGTGAATTGGAAAAATAGATTTAACTTTGTGTGAAGTAATTACAGCATGTAATGTAAGGAGAAAAATAGATTCTATCCGTTGGCGCAGGCAGCTCTGAGCGCCGTCCCCTGCATATTTATTCACGCGGCTGGCAGTGGGGAGGGGAGAGGAGGGGAGGGCGAAGAAGCCAGGAACGGCGGAGAAAGAGGAAGGAGCATCTGGGGAGCATCTGGGCTTCCCCCCCCAAAAAAATAAGGGTCTGGGGGTGCAGAAGAGGCTCTGGCGCTGGCAAGGAGGGGCCGGGGCGGGGTCAGGGGCTTGCTGAGTGAGTTGGGGGGGCGCAAAGCAGTGGTGGGTTCCTCCCGGTTCGGTCCGGTTCGGCCGAGCCGGTAGCGGTGACGATATGACGTCACCGAACCGGTTCTCCCTGCCCCGCCCTCCCACCCCCCCACATTATTCTTACCTTTTATTTGGTCCCACCCCCCAATCTATTGCTGCCTCCTGAGTCCCAAATGAGTCGGGTCGTAAGTGCGAGGACTGGTCGTAAGTGCGAGGACCTTCCAGAAATGACTCTTGACCAGCTAGCCGCGCCCACCCAGTCACATGACCTCCAAGCCACACCCACAAAATAAGCCACGCCCACAGAACCGGTAGTAAAAAAAATTTAGAACCCACCCCTGGCGCAGAGCCAGAGGGAAAAGTCGACGGGGAGGCAGAATTACAGCTAGTCCTCATCGTGCGACCAAAACGGAGGCCAATATTTCCACCGGCCGAGGCATGCCGTGCCTCATTTCGCGATCGTTTTGGCCGCCGTTAAGCGAATCGCCGGAATTGTTAAATGAATCATGCCATCGTTAAGTGAATCGTGCGGTCCTTAAAAGGAATCCGGCTTCCCCATCGACTTTGCTTGTCAGAAGCCGGGCGGGAAGGTCACAAATCGTGATCACGCGAACCCCCGGGACTATGCAACTGTCATAAATACAAGCCAAGCCCCAAATTTCCGTTGCTAAGCGAGACAGCTGTTAAGCGAGTTGTGTCCCATTTTTTTTAACGACCTTCCTTGCCCCAGTCGTTAAGCGGATCGCTGCCGTTCTTAAGTGAACCTACACCCGTATTGAATTGGCTGGTCAGAAGGTCGGCAAAAGGCGACCCCGGGACACTGCAACCGTCATAAATGTGAGTCAGCTACCGAGTGGCCGAATTTTGATCACGTGACCGTGGGGGTGGCTGCACGAGCTGTTACAAGTGTGAAAAGCATCAAGTGACTCAGGCTTCCCCCAGTTTAAGTCACTGCTTTCAGCGTGGTTGTAACTTCCGACGGTCACTAAAGGAATGGTCGTAAGTCGAGGACTTACCCGTCTTTTAAAATACTCGTCAGAAGGCAGAGACCTTCCCGGCCCTGCATGAGATTCCCTTCTGTGATGAGACTGGGCTGCCATCGGTCAGAAATGGCGTAAGGTCTCCTGCTTGGACGGGGGGGGGGGGGTTGGACTAGATGACCTCCAAGGTCCCTTCCAACCTCTGTTAATCTGTAAAATGGGTGAGGGTCCTTGCCTGCTGAGGTTTGCCCGTTCGGGGCGGGGGTCCCTCCCCTCCCCCTCACCTCCAGGCGCTTCACTTGGGTCCTCTCGAATTCCAGCCGGGTCTCCAGTTCGCGGATCTTGGCCTCCTGCCGGCTGACCAAGGACTTGTCCACCATGGTCTGCTCCAGGAATTCCAGCTGGCTCTGGAGGCCTTGCAGCTGGGGGGGGAGGGGGGGACAAAAAGAATGCTCAGAGGGGCTGCTGTGGGGAGGGGGGGTTGTCCAGAAAGGCTGCAGCCCCACCCCTTGGCGAGGGGTACCTTCTCCTGCAGCTCCTGCTTCTCCTTCTGGGCGTCTTCCAGCTGCGATTGGAGGTCGTTGATCTGGCCCAGGTCCCGCGAAGCCTACGGGGGTTGAGAGGGGGGAGGCAAGGTGGACCTGAGCGGTTATGGCCCTCGAGGGAAGGGGGCACCCCCCACCCCCCCAGATCCATCTGCCACGGTTCCAGACTCCCTACAGGGTGAGGTCCTGCCTGGCAGGCAGCAGTTCTCCAGGTTGCAAAACCACTGGGCCTGCTTTCTTTCTTTCTTTCTTTCTTTCTTTCTTTCTCTCTCTCTCTCACTTTCTTTTGTTTCTTTCTTTCTTTTCCTTTCTTTTTCTTTCTTTTTCTTTTTCTTTCTTTCTGTTTCTTTTTCTTTTTTCTCTCTCTCTTCCTTTCCTCTTTGTCTCTCTCATTCTTTCTCTCCCCTTTCCTTCCCTAATTCTTTCCTTTCTTTCTTTCCTTTCTTTCTTTGTCTTTCTCTCTCCTTTCTCTTCCCTGCCTCCTTTCTCTCTCTCTCTCTTTCTTTCTTTCTTTCTCTTTCCTCCTTCCTTCTATCACTCCTCTTTTTTCTTTCTTTTTTCTTTCTTTCTTTCTTTCTTTCTCTCACTTTCTTGTTTCTTTCTTTCTTTTCCTTTTTTTCTCTTTCTTTTTCTTTCTTTCTGTTTCTTTCTTTCTGTTTCTTTTTCTTTTTTTCTCTCTCTCTTCCTTTCCTCTTTGTCTCTCTCATTCTTTCTCTCCCCTTTCCTTCCCTAATTCTTTCCTTTCTTTCTTTCCTTCTCTTTCTTTCTTTCTTTGTCTTTCTCTCTCCTTTCTCTTCCCTCCCTCCTTCCTTCCCTTCTTTCTCTCTTTCTTTCTCTTTCTTTCTTTCTTCCTCCCTCCCTCCCTCTCCACCCCTCTCTTACTCTTTTCCCCCCCCTCCTATCAATCCACCATCCTCCCCCCTCTTGGCTGCCAAGAATCTCTAAAGTTAGGGGGTGCTCTGTCTGCCATGATCTGCTTTGCTATTAAATGAAGTGGGATTCTTTGTGTCCCACCCCCCACCATTTCATCCCTTCCTCCGAGGAGGGGAGAGAGAGAAAGAGAGAGAAAGAGAAAGGGAGGAGTGATAGAAGGAAGGAGGAAAGAGAAAGAGAAAGAAAGAAAGAAAGAAAGAAAGAAGAAAGAGGAGTGATGGAAGGAAGAAGGGGGAGAGAAAGAGAAAGAAAAAGAAAAAAGAGAGGAGTGATAGAAGGAAGGAGGAAAGAGAAAGAAAGAAAGAAAGAAAGAAAGAAAGAAAGAAAAGGAAAGAAAGAAAGAAAGAAAGAAAGAAAGAAAGAAAGAAAGAAAGAAAGGAGTGATGGAAGGAAGGAGGGGGGAGAGGAAGAGAGAGAGAGAGAGAGAGAAAGAAAGAAAGAAAGAAAAAGAAAGAAAGAAAGAGAGGAGTGATGGAAGGAAGGAGAGAAAGAGAAAGAGAAAGAGAGAAAGAAAGAAAGAAGTGATGGAAGGAAGGAGGGAGGGAGAAAAAGAGGAAAGAAGGAAAGAAAGAAAGAAAGAAAGAAAGAAAGAAAGAAAGGAGTGATAGAAGGAAGGAGGAAAGAGAAAGAAAGAAAGAAAGAAAGAAAGAGAGGAGTGATAGAAGGAAGGAGGAAAGAGAAAGAAAGAAAGAAAGAAAGAAAGAAAGAAAGAAAGAAAGAAAGAAAGGAGTGATGGAAGGAAGGAGGGGGGAGAGAAAGAGAGAGAGAGAGAGAAAGAAACAAAGAAAGAAAGAAAGAAAGGAGTGATGGAAGGAAGGAGGGGAGAGAAAGAGAAAGAGAAAGAAAGAAAGGAGTGATGGAAGGAAGGAGGGAGGGAGAAAAAGAGGAAAGAAAGAAAGAAAGAAAGGAGTGATAGAAGGAAGGAGGAAAGAGAAAGAAAGAAAGAAAGAGAGAGAAAGAGAAAGAAAGAAAGAAAGAAAGAAAGAGAGAGAAAGAGAAAGAAAGAGAGAAAGAAAGAAAGAAAGAAAGAAAGAAAGAAAGAAAGAAAGAAAGAAAGAAAGAAAGAAAGAAAGAAAGAAGTAAGTGATGGAAGGAAGGAGGGGAGGAGAGAAAGAGAGAGAGAAAGAAAGAAAGAAAGGAGTGATAGAAAGAAGGAGGAAAGAGAAAGAAAGAAAGAAAGAAAGAGCGCATGGGGAGGGGTGGGTGGGGAGGGGGAGTCCCGCCAAGGGGCCCAGAGGGACCCACCTGTGCCACGGCCGCCTTGTGCTTCTTCATGAGCTCGTTCAGGTCCTCCTGATCTTCCTCCAGCCGGCTCTGCACCTCGTTCTTCTCCCGCTGCAAACGGCTCACCTGCTCTTCCAGCTGGGGGGGGGGGGAGGGAGGGAGGGGGGAGACTTCAGCCCCCAGCCCACCCCAGAAGGGCTTCGAGGCCTCAAAGGGGGGAGGGGGGGCTGACCCTGTGGGGAACCCCGATATCCTGGTCCGGCTCAACCTAGAGCAGCCTCTATGAGCTGTTGGGCGGAGGAATTACAGGCAGTCCTCGACTTACGACCGAGCCCAAAATTTCCGTTTGCTAAGCGAGAGAGGGGCTGAGTTATGCCCCGATTTACGACCGTTCCTGCCCCGGCTCTTAAGCCAATCCCTGCAGTTGTTAAGCGAGTCGCACGGTCGTTAAATGAATCCGGCTTCCCCATTGACTTTGCCAGTCAGGAGGTCGCCAAAAGGGATCACGTGACCCCCGGGGGCGGTGGGGACAACGACACTGCAACCGTCATAACTACGAGTCAGTCGCTGAGTGTCTGAATTTGGGATCCCGTGACCGTGGGTCGTAAGTGCGAGAAAAAAAAAATCTTCAGTCATTTTTTTTTTCCCCAGGGCCGCCGTAACTTCGAACAATGAACTGTCGTAAATCGAGGACTGCCTGCATTTCACATCTGGGTTGTTTTTTGTCGAAAGGTGATGCGAAGGTGCCCCACGAGTCAATAAATCCCACCCTGGAAGGAGGGCTCTGCCAACAGGCCTGGTGCCCCCCAAATGGGGGCTTTACCCACCTGCCAAGGCTGCCCCCAAAAGCGATGGGGGCATTTTGGGAAGCGGTGGGGCCGGTTTGCGTCCCAGAAAATGCCGTTTTTTTTGGCTTCTCCGGGAAGATTTCCAGAACTGGATCTGTAAGTCTGCCAATTAGCCGGAAGCTTTGATGTCTCCTAATTAATCCTCCTTCTCTCTCTTTTTTTTTTCATTCCACAGAAATGGAAATGAGCCAAAGAAAGTTACGTCTGGAATTTGCAGGGAACCAACCACCGGGGTGGGGGGTGGGGGGTCTGGCCAGCCTCCGCAGGGGAAACTGAGTCAGGGGCACAGGACGTTCGCCTACCGCTCCTTTGGCTTTGGAGAAATCCTCGATCTGGAGATGCAAATCTTCAATCTCCACCTCCATGGATTTCCGGGCTTTGACGGCGGCCGAGCAGGTGAACTCCGACTCTTCCAGCTGCAGAGAGAGAGAGAGACCCCCGTGGGAAAGGGGCGGTCAGAGTCCCTTCCTTCCCTTCTTTCCTTCCTTCCTTTCTTTCCATCCTTCCTTCCTTCCTTCTTCCCCTTGTTTCCTTCCATTTCTTTCTTCCTCCTTCCTTTCTTTCCTCCCTTTCCTTCTTTCCTTCCTTTATTCCCTCCCTTCTTCCTTCCCCTTTTCCTTCCATTTCTTTCTTCCTCCTTCCTTTCTTTCTTCCCTTTCCTTCCTTCCCTTCTTTCCTTCCTTCCTTTCTTTCCTCCCTTCCTTTCCTCCCTTCTTCCTTCCTTTCTTCTTCCCCTTTTCCTTCCTTCCATTTCTTCTTTCCTTCCTTCCATTTTTTCCTTCCTCTTCTCCTTTTTCCCTCCCTTCTTCCCTTCCTTCTAGTCCTTCCTTCCTTCTCCATTCTTTCCTCCCTTCCTCCTTCCTTCCCGCCATCTCTTTTTCTTTTCCTCTGCTCTCCCTCTCCCTCAAGAACTGAAGAAGCTTCTTGGATGAGAAGCGAAAGGCTTTCAAAAGAAGAAGCCGAGAAGCCCCCTCGGGGACCCCCAGGGCCTGGAGGGCGGAGACTCCCCACAGGCGCCCCCGTGCCTCACCTGGTTCTTCAGCTGGGCGATCTCCCGCTTGCTGGGCGCGTTGTTCTTCAGGTGGTCCAGCATGACCTGCGCGTCGGCCAGGAGGGCCTTGGTGCGCTTGAGGTCCTTCCGCAGCCGCTTCTCCGCCTCGACATCCCGCTGGCTGACCTGGAAGGAGGGAAGGAAGCAGAGAAGGGATGGGAGGTCTGAATCGGGTGCGCCTTGGCCCCTCCCTGGAGGACCCCACCCCGCAAGATGTTGCAGAGCAACCGTCCCGCTTGGGAGGAGGGGTCATGCGGGGAATTAGCCTGGAATCGTTGCGTCAACACAAGGGAGCAACCCCCCCCCCCCAATGAGCTTTATTCTGCCTTTCCCAGGCGTTTGGGGAGATTCCTGTAGAAGAGGCATCAAGCAATGGAGAAGCTCATTCAAACTCCCCAGGTGAGACTCTCGTCGGTCGCGCTTGGCAAGGTCTACCTGATCGCTGGCGGCCACCAGCTTGTTCTCCAGCTCCCTCTTCTCCCGCAGGACCTTCTGCCTCTCCTCGTAGGCCTCCTCCAGCTGCAGCTCCATCTGCTTCAGCTGTGGGGCAGAGAGAGGGGCTGATCAGGACAGGCTAAGCCTGCTGGGGGTCTCCGGTTGCTGGAGCTGAGGTGCCCCTTCTGGAGTCACACCTGTCCAAGCTCAGCACCGGATCTACTGGCCGAGATCCATCTGTACATCCAGGTACTCCCCTTTCTCAGGTAGGTCCTGAGTTCAAACGGTCACTGAGTGACCTCTTATACTTTGAGAACTATCTGTACTTTGGAAGAGGTCAGGAAGGGAGGAAGGGAGAGAGGAGGGAAGGAAGGAAGGAAAGGACAGAGGGAGGGAAGGAAGGAAGGAGAGGGGGAAAGGAAGTAGGAGAGGGATGCAGAGGTATAAGGGGAAGGAGGAAAGGAAGTAAGGGAGGGCGGGAGGGAAGGAGGGAGGGAAGGAGAGGCGGTGGGGAAACAGAAAAGAGGTGGGGAAGCAGGGAAGGGGAGAGAAGGAAGGAAGGGGGAGAGAGAAAAGAAAGAAAAGAAAGAAAAAAGGAAGGAAGGAAGAAGGAAGGAAGGAAAAAGAATGAATGAAAGAAGAAAAAGGAAAGAAGGAAGGAAGGAAGGAAGGAAGGAAGGAAGGAAGGAAAGAAAGAGGGAGGGAGGTAAGGAAGGAAGAAATGAATGAATGAATGAATGAAAGAAAGAAAGAAAGAAAGAATCCCAGCTGTTGTGCAACCTGGAGAACTACTGCCTGCCAGACAGGAGGGTCGCCTTCACAGAAAAAGTGATAATAAAAATTATCTTATCTTATTTTAGGACACACAAACACCCCCGTCCCCCATCAGAAATTGTATTGTTTTCATTTATCAGTAAATCAACCCAAATTACATACCACAAAACTTTCTAGAAAGCCGGAAAGACCCTGGAGGGGCTCAGGAGGCTGTTTGGGGTTTGTATTTTTGATCGGGTTTTTTTTTTTTTTTTTTTATCGCGGGGAGGCTTCGCTTTCGTTCAGATTTATTACAGTGGATATTTTTAATATTTGATGTTGAGTTGCTGCTGCTTAACGTTTATCATGCCGGTGTGTGTGTGTGTTTCTTTCCAGGTAGGGATGTTTTATTGCAGCGATAAGCTGCCCTGCGCGCTGGGCTCAGCAGCGTATAAATGTAATGGATAAATAAATAAATAAGCATTAATAAAATCTAAGCAGGCAAACACCTGTCAGTTCAGTGGGACAGGCAGGAGGAAGAAATACGTTCCGTCTACAATGCGGATCTTCTCCCTTAACGCATCACAAGTTCCGCAGTTAAGACTCTTATTTATTCTTATCTCACCTTTCATTTTATTTATTTGGATTTCTAGAGTGCTCACCTCCCTCGAGGAAGGGCCCTGGGTGGTTTTTATAAATAACTCAAGCCAATGAACACGCATAATGCTCCCTCTTCCTCCTAACAACAACCCTTTAAGGTAGGTTGGGTTGAGAGAGAGAGAGGAACCAGCCCAAAGTCACCCAGTTGGCCTTCATGCCTAAGGCGGGACTAGAACTCACCGTCTCCTGGTGATTGGCCCAAAGTCACCCAGCTGGCTTTCATGCCTAAGCTGGGACTAGAACTCACCCTCTCCTGGTGACTGGCCCAAAGTCACCCAGCTGGCTTTCATGCCTATGGCGGGACTAGAACTCCCAGTCTCCTGGTGATTGGCCCAAAGTCACCCAGCTGGCTTTCCTGCCAAAGACGGGACTAGAACTCACCCTCTCCTGGTGATTGGCCCAAAGTCACCCAGCTGGCTTTCCTGCCTAAAGCGGGACTAGAACTCCCAATCTCCTGGGGATTGGCCCAAAGTCACCCAGCTGGCTTTCGTGCCTAAGGCAGGACTAGAACTCCCAGTCTCCTGGTGACTGGCCCAAAGTCACCCAGCCGGCTTTCATGCCTAAGGCGGGACTAGAACTCACCCTCTCCTGGTGATTGGTCCAAAGTCACCCACCCGGCTTTCATGCCTAAGGCGGGACTAGAACTCCCAATCTCCTGGTGATTGGCCCAAAGTCACCCAGCTGGCTTTTAAGCCCAAGGCGGGACTAGAACTCCCCGTCTCCTGGTGACTGGCCCAAAGTCACCCAGCTGGCTTTCATGCCTAAGGCGGGACTAGAACTCCCAATCTCCTGATGATTGGCCCAAAGTCACCCAGCTGGCTTTCCTGCCTAAGGCGGGACTAGAACTCACAGTCTCCTGGTGACTGGCCCAAAGACACCCAGTTGGCTTTCATGCCTAAGGCGGGACTAGAACTCACTGTCTCCTGGTTTCTAGCCAGGCGCCTTTTTTTTTTTTTTTTAATTTGATTTATATGCCGCCCTTCTCCGGAGACTCAGGGCGGCTTACAATGCGTTAAGCAACAGCCTTCGTCCTTTTGTATATTTTATACAAAGTCAGCTTATTGCCCCCACAAACTGGGTCCTCATTTCACCTACCTTAGAAAGGATGGAAGGCTGAGTCAACCTTGAGCCTTGGAGAGATTCGAACCAGCAGTAAATTGCAGGCAGCTGTGTTAATAACAGGGTGCTTTAAACCACTGTAGTACCAAGGCTCTTATCACTAGACCAAACTGTTCCCGGATTAAATTAGGGGTGCTGTGTGTTTCGACCCATCCTGTTCAAAGCACCCCCCCGTTTCCTTGTTAATTCTGCTTTCCTTTGCTTCCTACTCGTCCCCCAGCACGAGTTCTAATTTCCCCAATTCCCAAGTCTGAACATTAAAAAAAAGAGAGAGAAGAAAGAATTGCCAGCAGGAAGTCCCCAACCTGAAGACCATTTATTCACGTTCCCCTGAAAACGAAGGCGCCACGTGGATGAGTTAATAAAGACATTATTCTCCGGCTGTCAGCTGATGAGAGAAACGTTTTAATTAGTTAATCATATGTATCTCAACCAATTAATTAATCTAACTTTTAAAACGGCAAACAAATTTGCCTTCGAGAGACGCCCAAGGGGGAAAACGGGAGGAAATCTCCTCTCGTTCAACACACAGAAGCTGACGAGGTTTTGTTTTTTTTTTTAAAGATTCTCCCACAGCTAAACCAGCTTTGGGAAGAAAAGTGGTTTATCCTGGGTTTGTTGTGACCAGCTGCCCCCCCCCCCTACAACAATGTCCAATAAACTTTCAATTTTCTCGAGTATTCCTAGAGCAGTGTTCCTCAACTTTGGAAGCTTGAAGATGGGTGGACTTCAACTCCCAGAATCCCCCAGCCAGCAGCGCTGGCTGGGGGATTCTGGGAGTTGAAGTCCACCCATCTTCAAGCTTCCAAGGTTGAGAAACACTGTTCTAGAGGCCTTTCAATCTCTAAAATCCCTGAGGCTGAGGGGAGGCAGGGGCTGTTTGAGGGGAGGGGTCTTCTGCTTGAGCTATGGACCCCTCCCTTGGACAGCCGGCTCGTGGAAGCGGCCAGATCAGAGTAACAGAGTGGGAAGGGACCTTAGAGGTCTTCTAGTCCAGCCCCCTGCTTCAGAAGGAGACCCTAGATACCCTATATAAGCTATGGCACGTGAGCATTGGCCTAGCTCAGCAAACGGGCTGTTTGCGGCCTCCAGAGGGTCTCTGGGGGGTGGGAAAGGCCATTTTCGCCCTCCCCAGGCTCCAGGGCCTTTCTAGGAAAAAACAGGCCTACTGGGCCCACCGTGCCATCATGTGCCAAAAGCGCAGGGAGCACGGGGGGGGGGGGGTATCACGCGTGCATTCGCGGGGGAGGCACATTGAATTATGAGTATGGACACGCACACGCATGACCCCCCCCCTGCACTCCCCCCGCTTTTGGCACGCAACGGCAAAAAGGTTAGCCATCACTGCTATGTACCAAGGGTGTCCAACTTTGGAACTTTTAAGACTTGAGGACTTGAAAAATGTATATTTCATTTTTATGATTTTTTTTTTTTTATGATTTGTCATTTTATTTTATTTCATTTCATTTCATTTTTTTTTTATTGTTTTAATGTTTTAGATCAGTCTTTCATCTATCTAACACGTCTCGCCAAAGGTGGCTCTACGAGCCTTACACATATTTTTTATTTTATTTATTTATTTATTTAATTTGTATACCGCCCTTCTCCCAGAAGGGACTCAGGGTGGTGAATATTGAATTAAATGCAGTGTAATACATGAAAACAATAAATAAATTTTAATTTATTTAATTTATTAAATTTATTAAATGAATTAAATTTAAAAATTCAATGAAATCAATGTTTCTTATGCTAAGTTTACTGTAATCTGTAAATTGAAGAACATAATATAACCACATAACATAAAAAATATCCTTTGTCTGAAACGGTGTAGGGTTTCTTGCCTAGGCAGCGGGTTGGACTAGAAGACCTCCAAGGTCCCTTCCAACTCTGTGATTCTGTATTCTTATTTATTTATCTTATTAGATTTTCATACTGCCCTTCTCCCACTGGACTCAGGGCTAATCCTGAGTTTAGCCCTGATTCTAATCCTGAGATTCTAATCCTTAAAAGAAATCCAGAAGGCCCCATGGAACTTGGATGGGTTCAGAAGAGTACAGGTAGTTCTTGATTTACAACCGTTTTCATTTAGCGACCGTTCGTAGTTACAACGGCACTGATAAAAGTGACTTATGGCCCAGTCCTCGCACTTATAACCATCTTGGCTTCCCCACGATCACGGGATCTAAATTCAGATGCTTGGCAATGGGCTCAAATGTATGATGGTTGCAGATAAAAACACAAAATGTGAAACACAACGAGCCCTCAACATACAACAGTTCATTTAGTGACCATTCAAAGTTACAGCGGCACTGAAAAAACTGACTGATGACGGCGTCTCACACTTGTGACCCATGGCCACGTGATCGTCATTAAGACGCTCGGCAACGGACTCGTCTTTATGACGGTTGCAGTATCCCGGTATCACGTGATTTTCCCTTCCGGCGAGCGTAAGTCAAGGAGGAGGCTGGGTTTGTTTAACGACTGTGCGAGTCGCTTAACGACTGTGTCAAATAAGGCCGTAAAATTGGGCGCGACTCACTGAACAAGTCCCTGGCTTAACGGCGGAAATTGTCCCCCCATTGTGGTTGTGATGCAAGGACTGCTTGTATGTCTGGAGGAAATATTTGGGGAATTAATTGCTCAAGAAAAGGTGTGTGAAATTTCACAATCGGAAAGGAGTCACTTCCTGGTGACACTGGTCTCATCCTGGGTGAGGCTGAAAAATTGCCTACATGACAACAAAGCCCAGCCTTCCTGCACACAACAGCACCAGAAGTTGTGGGTGTGCCATCTCTGCGAGATTGGGCAGCCATCTCCATCGCACAACTAGTCCTCGACTCACAATTCATTTAGCGACCGTTGGAGCTTCCAGTGGCCTTGAAAAGAAAGTCTTAGGACCACTGTTCACACTTAACAACCGTTCCCGCTCGTGCAGTGGTGGTATTCCCACCTGCCCCGGCGCTATGCCGTCCTATTTAGCCACGTTTCCTAAGCCACGCATGCGAGCATTTTTGGTGTGTGACAAACCAGTGATAAAATTATGTGAAACCCAACCTCTGGTCAGGTGATCAAAAATCAGACGCATGACAACGGACTCATCTTTATGACGGTCGTAGTGTCCCCAGTGGGTTGTGTGATCCCCTTTTGTGACCATCGGTGGGGAAGTCGGATGGGGCGAAACCGACTTCATTGTCTCACTTAGCAACAGAAATTTGGGGCTCAAGAGCGCTCATAAGTGGAGGACTGTCTGTATAGGATAAGGATGTCCCTACTTGGGAAGTTTAAGACTCGTGGACTTCAACTCCCAGAATTCCACAGCCAGCCGTGGGTAGGGGGTTAGGGTAATAAAAGCAATAAAAAAATAAAAACAATAAAAATAAAATAAAAACATTAAAATAAAAAAATGAAATAAAGAATAATAAAATAAAAAATCATTAAAATTATGAAATAAACAATAGAATAAAATAAAAATTAAAAATTAAATTAAAATTAAAACAATAAAATTAAAATAAAACAAAACAATAGAAATAAAAATAAAAACAATAAAAAAATAAAAACAAAATAAAAACAAAAAAACAATAAAATACAATAAAATAAAAACAAAAACAATAAAATAATAAAATAAAAAAATAAAAACAAAAAAAAAACAATATAATATAATATAATAAAATAAAATAAAATAATAAAATAAAATAAAAAATAAAAAATAAATAAAATAAAATAAAATAATAAAATAAAATAAAATAAAATAAAATAAAATAAAATAAAATAAAATAATATAATATAATATAATATAATATAATATAATATAATATAATATAATATAATATAATATAATAAAATAAAATAAAATAAAATAAAATAAAATAATGCTTGATCCTTGGAGTTCTGAAGTATCACTTTGCAAAACTGCTCTAAATGCAGAGTGAGGCTTAGTTGGGTCAACGAAGCCGGAAGGGGCAAACAGGAAGTGTCTCCATGGGAAAAGATGCCCCATCCCTCTGCCCTTCTTCCGCTTGGCACTGCCCACGCCTTGGCTCTGCTGCTCCCATCCTGAAGACTGGAAATTAGAAACTGGACTTTTGGAACTTGCTACTTCAGTCTATGCCAACCTGAGGCACTTTCCGATGGGTGGACTTCAACTCCCAGAATTCCCCAGCTGGGGAATTCTGGGAGTTGAAGTCCACCCATCGGAAAGTGCCCCAGATTGACAGACTGCTATAACTTCTAGGCTCCTCACCATGATAGGGATGTTCACAAACAAAGCCTTACAAACCAGGATGCCTCTGAACTCTGTAGGACACAACTTCCAGAGGACCACCCACCACCCCACCTGGCTCACCTTCTTCTGGCACGACTGACGGATCTCCTCCACTTCCTCATCGCGGCTCTCCACTTCCTTGGAGTGCGTCTGTCGCAATCTCTCCATCTCCATCTCCAGGCGGAGTTTGGCCTGGTGGGGGGGAAAAGAGTTGGTGAGAGGGGGGCTTCCTCAAAGGGAACGGAGGGGACGGGACCCCCAGCATGGGAAAGAGGGCATCTAAGGGGTCTACTTGGCCACTTTTAAGACTGGTGGACTTCAACTCCCAGAATTCCTCAGCCATCCAACCGTGGCCACTTTAAGACTGGTGCACTTCAATTCCCAGAATTCCTCAGCCATCCATCGTGGCCACTTTAAGACTGGTGCACTTCAATTCCCAGAATTCCTCAGCCATCCAATCGTGGCTACTTTAACACTGGTGGACTTCAATTCCCAGAATTCCTCAGCCATCCAATCGTGGCCACTTTAACACTGGTGGACTTCAATCCCAGAATTCCTCAGCCATCCAATCGTGGCCACTTTAACACTGGTGGACTTCAACTCCCAGAATTCCCCAGACAGCCATGCTGGATGAGGAATTCTGGGAATTGAAGTCCACCAGGCTTAACATGGTCAAGTTTGGAGATCCCTGGTCTAGGAGGACAACTGCCCCTCTTCTGGGATTGCTCAGTCTAACACAAAGCATCCAACGTTTTTGAAGATGAAATATGGGTCCTGGGGGAGGAGGGACACCCCCACCCCCCCAGGTTTCACTTTCTTCTCTTTCTCCCTGGGCAGAAGGGGTAATAGATAAAAAAGAAGGTGGATTTGAAGAAACTTCAAAGGTTTTGCCAACTAACCAACCGAACAAAGCAGGCAGCTACACAAAATAACCTCAAATTACAGTGTCATTTATCTAATCTATCTATTTGTCTATGTGTCTTTATTCGTCTGTCTCCAGGGTATTTTCCTTCCTTCCTTCCTTCCATCCATCCTTCCACCCAGCCATCCTTCCATATCATCATATTTTCTATATCATCCTTTCACCATCCATCCATATCCATCCATATCATCATATTTTCTATCTATCATATCCATTCATCATCTATCCATCCATCCATTCACCATCCATCCATCCATTCATCCATCCATATCATGATATTTTCTGTCTATCTATCATCATATCCATCCATCATCTATCCATCCATCCATTCACCATCCATCCATCCATCCATATCATGATATTTTCTGTCTATCTATCATCATATCCATCCATCATCTATCCATCCATCCATTCACCATCCATCCATCCATCCATATCATGATATTTTCTGTCTATCTATCATCATATCCATCCATCATCTATCCATCCATCCATTCACCATCCATCCATCCATCCATATCATGATATTTTCTGTCTATCATCATATCCATCCATCATCTATCCATCCATCCATTCACCATCCATCCATCCATATCATCATATTTTCTGTCTATCATCATATCCATCCATCATCTATCCATCCATCCATTCACCATCCATCCATCCATCCATCCATCTCATCATATTTTCTATCTATCATCATATCCATCCATCATCTATCATCCATCCATTCACCATCCATCCATCCATCCATCCATCCATCCATATCATCGTATTTTCTATCTATCATCATATCCATCCATCATCTATCCATCCATCCATCCATCCATCCATCCATATCATGATATTTTCTGTCTATCATCATATCCATCCATCATCTATCCATCCATCCATTCATCCATCCATCCATCCATCCATCCATCCATCCATCCATCCATCCATCCATCCATCCATCCATCCATCCATCCATCCATCCATCCATATCATCATATTTTCTGTCTATCTATCATCATATCCATCCATCATCTATCCATCCATCCATCCATCCATCCAATTCATATGCCTTATTCTTTTCTTTGGCTTCCGATCCTCAAGACAATTGGGGGGGGGGTTTTCCAGACAACTGCTGCAGCGAGGCATAGATGTAGTTGGGACCCCTATGAGTTGGAGGATGGAGGAGAAAGCGAGGGCCTTCTGGGCAGGAAGAGGAAGTATTAGTGAGGTTCATTAATGCTCACGGTCCGGTCACTCTATGAGTTAGATGGGTGGTCTCTAAATTAGGTAGGTAGGCCTATGGATGGATATATGGACAAATAGATAGATGATGGATGGATGGACGGAGATAAACAGAGACAGACAGACAGATATGGATAGTTGGATGGATAAATTAGATGGATGGATATAGATGGTGGCAGATTCCCGCGTCAATACACCCTACCCACCCCCTTCATCTGAGAACCGGCGGGCAGCTGCGGCATCGATCAGCTTCGCTTTGCCAGCTCCTGCCAGCTTCTGCACTCCACACACCCCTTCATGCTGGGACGGGCAATATTTAGAGCCAGCTGCCAGCCGGAAGCCAGCTTGGCTGGCAAACAAACCCCACTGGGGCTGCCTGGGGGTCCTGGGAAGAGAGCCACTGGATCAATGGGCTCCGAAGGGTGATTACTTACAAGCCACAAAGGGAAGCAAAAGACCAAAACACACAGACAGCAATCAGCACCCAGAGGAGCAGAGATTAACTCCAAGATTAACAACAATACAACAACCAAGGAGTAAACAATCCCCCAATTAAGGAACTGCCAAAAGCCCAAAGCAAGAACCCCCCAGGACCACTCCCACCGACACTGGCAGGGCAAGCTAGAAGATAAGATAAGAACAAACTGTGCTTCCCACTAGCATTGATGATGTTCCCTAGTTGGGTCATGAAATGCCTGCGAGAAAACAAAGAAGCTCAACGAGCACCAGGGACTCCATCTCTCTCTCTCTCTCTCTCTCTCTCTATCTAATCTCTATCTAACCTGTCTGTCTATTCATCCATCCATCCATCCATCATCTCTCTCTATCATCTATCTAATCTCTTATCTATCTATCTATCTATCTATCTATCTATCTATCTATCTATCTATCTATCCATCCATCCATCCATCCATCCATCATCTCTCTATCATCTATCTAATCTCTTATCTATCTATCTATCTATCTATCTATCTATCTATCTATCTATCTATCTATCTATCTATCTATCTATCTATCTATCTTCCATCTATCTATCTATCTTTACCTCTTTAACTATCTATCTATCCATCGATCTATCCATCCATCATCTCTCTCTCTATCATCTATCTAATCTCCTATCTATCTATCTATCTATCTATCTATCTATCTATCTATCTATCTATCTATCCATCTATCTATCTTTACCTCTTTAACTCTATCCATCCATCCATCCATCCATCCATCCATCCATCCATCCATCCATCCATCTCTCTCTCTCTCTCTTTCTCTCTGTTGGTGTCTATCTAATCAAAGAACCATCAAGGAGAAAATGACACTCTGACGAACACAGACAGGACAAGCAACTTGTATATAAACAGTATATAAAAGCCCGCTCCCTTCTAGCACTGATGATGTTCCCTAATTGGGTCATGAAACGTCTACAAGAAAACCACCAAGTTCAGAGAGCACCAAGGACCCACAGTTGTCCTCCTCCTCTTCCTCCTCCTCCCCCACTCCACAAACCTCCCTCTCTTCTAGTACTGATGATGTTCCCTAGTTGGGTCATGAAACGTCTACAAGAAAACCACCAAGCTCAGAGAGCACCAAGGACTACACAGCTGTCCTCCTCCTCTTCCTCCTCCTCCTCCTCTCCACAAACCTCCCTCCCTTCTAGCACTGATGATGTTCCCTAGCTGGGTCATGAAACGTCTGTCAGAAAAAAAACCACCCAGCTGAAAGAGCACCCAGGACCCTTCCCTTCAGCCCCGAGCTAGAAAACGTTCTCCTTTTCTCGCCCGTCACTCACCCTCCGTGCTGCCGCGGCTTCTAAGGCCTGCATGGCTGAGACGGTGGCAGGGCAGCTGCCTCTTCCCCTCCCTGGCACCCCAAACTGCCGAGCGAGTGAGCGGCGTCTTCTCCCGGGGCAGGAGAAGGGCACGGGGCCCCAATGTGCAAGGAGAGGAGAGGCTGGCGTCTCTCCCGCGAAACCGGCACGCCCAGAAAACCGGCACAGCCAGAGCCGCGGCAGGGAGGGCCGGGTGCCCCGCCCTGGGCTTTTACCTGCTCCAGCATCTGGATGGTGCCCGCCTGCTCGTCCAGCTCCTCCTCCTGGTCTTTGGCTTTGGCCTCCAGGTCCCGCAGCTGCTTGCGGACTTTGGCCAAGGAGGCCTCGTCTTTGGACTCCTGGCAGGAGAGGTCTTGCAGCTCCGCCTCCAGGCCCTGGACCTTCTGCGTGGAGGTCGCGATCTGGGCCTCCTTCTCCTGCAAAGGGTAGTGGGGGGGGCAAAGAGGGCATGGGCGGAGGGAAAGGGAGACCAAACTGCCTCCCACCCCCCCAAAATTCAGCCAGAGGCTCCATCGGCAGCGGTTCATAAAACATTGGAAGGAACATTGCAGATCGTCTAGTCCAGAGGTCTTCAAACTTGGCAGCTTTAAGACTGGTGGACTTCAACTCCCAGAATTCTCCAGCCAGCTCTGTAGAGCTGGCTGGAGAATTCTGGGAGTTGAAGTCCACCAGTCTTAAAGCTGCCAAGTTTGAAGACCTCTGATCTAGTCCAACCCCTTGCCCAAGGTAAGAGACCTCGGAGAGATTCTACCCATTCTCCACCCTCCCTTCCTCCCTCTCTCCTTTCCTTCCTTCCTCCCTCTCTTCTTTCCTTCCTCTGTTCTCCACTCTTCCTTTCTTCTGCCCTCCCTTTGTCTTCCTTTCTTCCTTTCTCGATTCTTCCTTCCTTGTTCCCTCCCTTCATCTCCTGCCTTCCTTTCGCTTTTCTCCATTCTTCTTTTCTTCTTCCCTCTCTTCATTTCCTTCCTTCCTCTTTTCCCCTTCATTCTTCCTTCCATCTTCCCTCTCCTCCTTCCTTCCCTCCCTCTCTTCTTTCCTTCCTCTTTTCTCCAGTCTTCCTTTCTTCTTCCCTCTTTTCACCTTCCTTCCTTCCCTCCCTCTCTTCTTTCCCTCCTTTCTCCATTCTTCCTTTCTTTTTCCCTCTCTTCATCTTCTTCTCTCCCTCCCTCCCTCTCTTCTTTCTTTCATTCCTTCCTCTTTTCTCCATTCTTCCTTTCTTCTTCCCTCTCTTCACCTTCTTTCCCTCCCTCTCTTCTTTCCTTCCTCTTTTCTCCATTCTTCCTTTCTTCTTCCCTCTCTTCAGCTTCTTCCTTCCCTCCTTTCCTTCCTTCCTTCCTCTTTTCTCCATTCTCCCTTTCTTCTTCCCTCTCTTCATCTTCTTCCTTCCCTCCCTCTCTTCTTTCCTTCCTTCCTTCCTCTTTTCTCCATTCTTCCTTTCTTCTTCCCTGCCTTCATCTCTTTCCTTCCTTTCACTTTTCTCCATTCTCCCTTCCTTCCTTCTCACCATTCTTCCGTCCTTTTCTCCATTCTTCCTTTCTTCTTCCCTGCCTTCATCTCTTTCCTTCCTTCCACTTTTCTCCATTCCTTTCTTCTTCCCTGCCTTCATCTCTTTCCTTCCTTCCACTTTTCTCCATTCTTCTTTTCTTCTTCCCTCTTTTCGTCTTCCTTCCTTCCTCCCCTCCCTCTCCTTTCCTTCCTTCCTTCCCTCCCTCTCTTCTTTCCTTCCTTCCTTTCACTTTTCTCCATTCTCCCTTCCTTCCTTCTTTCCTTTTCACCATTCTTCCATCCCAGGAGTCCTTATGCCATCCCAGACAATCTTATCTTGAAGACCTCCAGTGAAGGAGCACCCACAACTCCTGGAGGCCAGCTGTTCCACGGCTTAATTGTCCTCCCTGTCAGGAAATTCCTCCTTAGTTCCACCTTGGACCTCCCTCTGACTTCCAACTCCTAGAACTTCCCAGCCAACGTGCTTTAAGAGGAGTGAAGATAGAATCCTAGGGATGGAGGAGACCTTGGAGGCCATCCATTCCAACTCTTTCAAAGCAGGAGAACCTATAGCATTCCAGACAAATGGCTGACTAGTCTCTGCTTGGAAGCCTCCAGTGATGGAGCGCCCACAACTTCCAGTGGCAAGCTGTTCCATTGGTTAATTGTCCTCCCTGTCAGGAAATTCCTCCTTAGTTCCAGGTTGCTTCTCTCCTTGATGAGTTTCCATCTGTTGCTTCTTGTCTTGCCTTCAGGGGCTTTGGAGAAGAGGTTCACCCACCCCGCCACCCCGTTCCCTACGGTATCCACTCAAGAAGCTCCAAAGAGTTCATGGGGCTGAGGGCAACAGGAGCCTCCCAAAGACGCCCAAGAGCCGTGGCGGTGCAGTGGTTAGAATGCAACATCGCAGGCTAATTCTGCTGACGGCCGACTGCCAGGAGTTCGATCCTGACCTGCTCAGCTTTCCAATCTTCCGAGGTGGGTCAAATGAAGGACCCAGATTGTTGGGGGCAAGAAGCTGGTTCTGTAAATCTCTTAGAGAGGGCTGTGAAGCACTGTGAAGCGGTATATAAATCTAAGGGGTATTGCTTGTGAAGGGAAGGGAAGGGAAGGGAAGGGAAGAAGGAAGGAAGGAAGGGAGGGAGGGAGGGAGGGAAATGAGGAGAAGGAAGGAAGGAAGGAAGGAAAAGGAAGGAAGGAAAGGGAAGATGAGAAGGAAGGATGGAAGACAAGAAGGAAGAGAAATGAGAAGGAAGGAAGGAAGGAAGGAAGGAAGGAAGGAAGGAAGGAAGGAAGGAAGGAAGACAAGAAGGGAGGAGGAAGGAAGGAAGGAAGGAAGGAAGGAAGGAAGGAAGGAAGGAAGGAAGGAGGGAGAAGATGAGAAGGAAGGAGGGAAGACAAAAAGGAAAGAAGGGAAATGAGGAGAAGGAAGGAGGAAGAAAGGAAGGTAGGAAGGAAAGAAAGGGAAGATGAGAAGGAAGGAAGGAAGACAAAAAGGAAGGAAGGAAAGGGAAGATGAGAAGGAAGGATGGAAGACAAGAAGGAAGAGAAATGAGAAGGAAGGAAGGGAAATGAGGAGAATGAAGGAAGGAAGGAAAGGGAAGATGAGAAGGAAGGATGGAAGACAAGAAGGAAGGGAAATGAGAAGGAAGGATGGAAGACAAGAAGGAAGGGAAATGAGAAGGAAGGATGGAAGACAAGAAGGAAGGGAGAAGGAAGGAAGGAAGGAAGGAAGGAAGGAAGGAAGGAAGGAAGGAAGGAAGGAAGGCAAGAAGGAAGGGAGGGGGAAGGAAGGAAGGAAGGAAAGAGAAGATGAGAAGGAAGGAAGGAAGACAAAAAGGAAGGAAGGGAAATGAGGAGAAGGAAGGAGGAAGAAAGGAAGGTAGGAAAGAAAGAAAGGGAAGATGAGAAGGAAGGAAGGAAGGAAGGAAGGAAGAAAGGAAGGAAGGAAGGAAGGAAGGAAGGAAGGAAGGAAGCAAGCCGTGGTGGCACAGTTATAATGCAGTATTGCAGGCTGACTCTGCCCACTACCAGCAGTTCAATCCTGACCAATTCAAGGTCGGCTCAGCCTTCCGTCCTTCTGAGGTCAATAAAATGAGGACTCGGATTGTTGGGGGCACCAGGCTGACTTTATAAACCGCTCAGAGATTGCTTTAAAGCACCGTGAAGCGGTATATAAGTCTAAAGGCCATGGCTATTGCTGAAACGAAGGACCCCCACCCTCTGGACGCAGGGTGCAAACGGGGGGGGGGGGTCGGGACCACCCACCTCCATCTGCTGCTTGAGGCTGAAGACCTCCGCGATCAGCATGTCCTTCTCCCGTCCCAGTTTCTCCCGCCCGAGTTTCTCACGCTGCGCCTCTTCGTGGGCCTGGGAAAGCTCGCCGTCAAACCTATTGGTGGACCGGACAGACAGACAGACAGACGGACAGACAGATGGGAAAATGCGAAGAGGCCATTAAGGGATGTCCCCCTGGTACCCCCAGCCAGCTGCACCCCAGCAGAAGACGCTTCCACGTTCCCAACTCAATTTCGCCGGCCGAATATTTCATCCGGCGGCTGCTGTGGAGGGGAATCTAAACAAATCAGAAATCTAATAAAAACTCCAATTCGATCAAAAGAGGGAAGGGTTTTTCTCCAAGGCTGCTACAGATGCTGCCAAGGTCAGTTCTAAACCAGGGGTGGCCGACCACGGGGAGTCCTCGCCTTACGACCACCACGCGGGGATTACCTTGCCTTAATCTGCTCCCACCCCCACCCAATAAGTCCCACTGCAGGTGGTCCTTGAGTCACGACCACAACTGAGCCCAGAATTTCACTGTCGCTAAGTGAAACGCTTGCTAAGTGAGTTTTCCTCCGTTTTACGACCTTCCTCCCCGCAGTTGTTAAGTGAAACAATGCCCTTGATTGAGTTGGTAAAATGGTCGTTAAGTGACTCATGCTTCCCTATTAACTTGGCTGGTCACAAAAGGGGATCGTGTGACTCCGTCATAACTATGAGTCAGTTGGGTTACTGATTTTAATTTGGTATTGTATTGTGATTTGTATTGAAGTTGTCATTTTGTAAGCCGCCTTGAGTCCCTAGGGAGAAAGGCGGCATATAAATCGCAATAAATCAATAAATAAATAAATAAGTTACGAAGCATCTGAAGTTTGATCACATGACCGCGGAGATGGCTGCAATGGTCGTTAAGCGTGAAAAACGGTCATAAGTCATTTTTTTTCCAGTGCTGTTGCAACTTCGAACAGTCACTAAACAAATTGCCGTACCTGTATGGGATCTTTATGACCTGTGGACTTCAACTCCCAGCATTCCATGCTGGCTGCCTTAGGAATTCTGGGAGTTGAAGTCCACAGGTGGTAAAGTGGCCCACTCCTCTTCTACAGTCTTTCCGAAATTAGAATTGTGGAAGGGGGGCACATCACATAAATTTAGCAGCCATTAACCGGGGAGGGGGAAGAGGTCCTCAGCTTCCGACGGTGCCCCCAGGAAGGAAAACAGCTCTGCGTCCAACCTTAAAAAAATCACCTTCGATGCCAGCCGCGTTCCCCTGGCGCTGCCTGCCCTTCTTCAACCGTATCACATCAGGTACAATTTTTATTTTTATCCTCATGTACCTTGTTTTAAGCCTCCCATAAAATGGAATTCAGTCCTTACTGATCAAACTGATGGAGCCAAACCGACTGGATATATTTTATATTTTTCATCCAGCAACAGGCATTCCTCAACTTGCAACTTGGTTCATTTAGTGACTGACCGTTCAAAGTTACATTTAAAAAAAGGGAGGGGTGTCTGTTTTTCACACTTACGACCGCTGGGGCATCCCTGGGGTCACCTGATCAAAATTCAGACAACGGACTTGTAAGTTATGACGGTCCAGAGGTCACGTGATCCCCTTTGCCAACCGTTGCAAAGTCAATGGGGAACTAAGCAACAGTGTCACTCACTTAACCGCTGCAGTGATTCCCTTAACAACGGTGGCAAGAAAGGCAGTAAAGTGGAGCAAAACTCACTTAACAACTGTCTCACTTAGCAACAGAAAGTTTGGACTTCCTGTATTTTGGGAAAAGAGAAAAAACCCTGGATGGCTTTGCAGATAGATGATAGATAGATAGATAGATAGATAGATAGATAGATAGATAGATAGATAGATAGATAGATAGATAGATAGGATAGAGATAAACAAAAAGAAAGAAAGAAATAGAAAGAAATAGATAGATAGATAGATAGATAGATAGATAGATAGATATGATAGAGATAAAGAAATAGAAAGATAGATAGATAGATAGATGATAGATAGATAAATATGATAGAGATAAACAAAAAGAAAGAAATAGAAAGAAATAGATAGATAGAGATAAACAAAAAGAAATAGAAATAGAAAGAAATAGATAGATAGATAGATAGATATGACAGACAGACAAAAAGAAAGAAGGAAAGAAAAATATAGATGTTAAACCTAGACAAAGAGAAAGAAAGAAAGATGGATGAATAGATGAATGGATAGATAGAGATGATATAGACAAAAGGAAAGAAGGAAAGAAAGAAAGATGATAAAGATAGACAAAGAGAAAGAAAGAAAGAAAGATGGATGGATGGATGGATAGATAGATAGATAGAGATGCTAGAGAGACAAAAAGAAAGAAAGAAAGACGGATGGATGGATGGATGGATAAATGATAGAGATAGACAAAGAGAAAGAAAGAAAGAGAAAGAAATAGATAGATAGACAGACTGACAGACAGACAGACAGATACATAGATGGATGCATGCCTTCTTTGGAATCCCCACCCACCCACCCAATTTGCTGCTTGGAAATTCTGCTCCTGCCGGGTGCCCCCTCCCCACCAAGCCCGGGCTCAGCTGGGGTCTTCTCTGCACTCCTGTTTATCAGCCTTTAATTTCCTCCCGAAGAGCACAAAGCAGGAGCAAATGGAGAAGAATCCTCCTGGCAGCTTCTCCTGAATTGCTAATTGAGAAATCTCAGCAGTTAGTGCCATGGGGGGCGGGGGGTGGGGGGGCCGCTGGGGAGGGAAGGAAGCATGAAGGAGGGGAAGATTGGGTTGGGGGGGCAGGCGCAGGGAGGGGAGAAAAGCCCCTCCTTGGCTGAGGGAAGGTGCCAGGCGCTGGGCTGGCTGGCAGGGTGGGTGGGCACAGGCTTGGGATGAGGCGAGGGTAAAGAAGGGTATGGGGTGAAGTCAAGCGGGGAGGGGGTGGGGGGCATTTCGCAATCCTGGAGGAGAGGGGGTGGATGGCAGCCCCTCCCTTTTGCGCCCAGCCTCCCTTATTGGATTTCATTCAGATTACTTCCTCCAGCGTTTCTCAAGCTTTGAAGACGGGCGGGAGCTTCAACTCCCAGAATCCCCCAGACAGCTAAACCCATCTTCAAGGGGCCAAGGTTGAGAAACGCTGCTTTAACCCGCGGAACTCCTTGCCACAAGGGGACGGCTGGTGGCAGAGCTGACTTTTAAATGGATTGGGAAAAGTTCAGCGCAGAGGGGATGCCTCCCACCACCCAGTGGAACTTCCCTAGAGAAAGACAGTCTACCCTAAAGAATTCCAGCAAGGAGCAGAGAAAGCATGTTCTTTTCTTCCTCTTCTCAGTTGCCTATGGACTAAGATGGTTTGTCTGTCTGTCTCTCCATCCATCCATCCATCCATCCATTTATCTTCCATCCATCTATCTAATCTACTGATCAATCTATCTCATTTGTCTGTCATCTAATCTCTCATGTGTCTATTTATCTATTTTTTCTGTCATTCTGTCTATCCATTATCTATCTGTCTGTCTGTCTGTCTGTCTAACTCGTCTGTCTCTCATCTATATCTGTATACCCTGTTTCCCCCAAAATAAGTCACCCCCTGATAATAAGCCCAATCAGGCTTTTGAGCGCATGGCAATAAGGCCAAGTGCTTATTTCAGGGTTCAAAAAAAATATAAAACAGGGTCTTATTTTCGGGGAAACACGGTAGATAGATAGATAGATAGATAGATAGATAGATAGATAGATAGATAGATAGATAGATGGATGGATGGATGGATGGATGGATGGATGGATGGATGGATGGATGGATGGATGGATATATAGATATAGATAGATGAGAGAGAGAGAGATGATAGATGGATGGACAGACAGACAGATAGATGACAGATGGATGGATTGATGGATAGATAGATAGAGATAGATACCCTGTTTCCCCCAAAATAAGGCATCCCCTGATAATAAGCCCAATCGGGCTTTTGAGCACATGGCAATAGGGCCAAGCGCTTATTTCAGGGTTCAAAAAATATATAAGACAGGGTCTGATTTTCGGGGAAACACGGTAGTATATATATCATATCTATCTATCTATCATCTCATCTATCATGTCTATTTATCCATTCTGTCTATCAGTTTGTCTGTCTGCCTATCTCTCTTTCTATCTCCATCCATCCATCCACATCTATCTATCTATCTATCTATCTATCTATCTATCTATCTATCTATCTATCTATCTATCTATCTATCTATCTATCTATCTATCCTGTACATCCATCCTTTCAATATGTCAGTTCTTTCTTTCTTTCTTTCTTTCTTTCTTTCTTTCTTTCTTTCTTTCTTTTCTTTCTTTCTTTCCTTCCTTCCTTCCTTCCTTCCTTCCTTCCTTCCTTCCTTCCTTCCTTCCTCTCTCTCTCTCTCTCTTTCTCTCTTATTTAGAAAAGGCCCCCCCCTGAAAGAGTGACTCGGGCCGTGCAGATAGAAACATAAAAGACTAAACATACATCCATACTATAGTAAAACCAGTTAGAAAGAAGGATAAAATCATTAAAATTAAACAGTGAAACCAAGATCCGGGGGGGTCTGGGCGAAAGGGGGGGTCTCCAAGAGGAAAGAGAGAGGAGGAGGAGGAGGACCTTGCCCTGTCCTGCCTGGGGAGGGGGATTGAGGAGAAAGCCCCCAGACCAATTTGCAGCCTCGGCCAGAGTGACCTGTGTGTGTGTGAGAGACGCGGCGTCTCTTTGCACCTGGTAATCAAGAGCGGCATTAATGCCAGGCCTGCTCTCTGGAAATTGGGCTTAATTAGGCTGGTTCTCCCCCTCGCTGGGTTTTCTCCCCCCCCCTTGTCTGCCCCCCCCCCCCGCCTGTGATCATTACGGTAATGAGATGAAAGTGTCTCGGATGCTTAAATGGCTTTTCTCTCCTTCTTCTCTTTTTCACAGGGAGGAAGGGATTCATGGGCAAGGCACAAGAAAGAGCCAGGGAGGGAGGGCGAAGGTGGGCAGAGAGAGACCCCCTGCCCAGGACTCTCCTGGGGCCCCTTCTTCCCTCCTTATTTCTCCCTCCCTCTCTTTCTTTCCTTCTTTTCTTTCCTTCTTTTCTTTCTTTCCTTTTCTTTCTTTCCTTTTCTTTCTTTTCTTCCGTCTCTTTTCCTTTCTTTCTTTCCTTCCTTCCTTCCTTCATCCCTCCTTCTTCTCCTTTCTCTTTCTTTTCTTTCTATCTTCTTTTCTTCCAACTTTTTCTTTCTTTCTCCTTCCTTCTTCTCTTCTTTTTCTTTTTTTTCTTTCCTTCCTCCCTCTCTTCCTCTCTTTTTCTCTTCCTTCTTCTCCACTCTTTCTTTCTTTCCCTGTCTCTTTCCTTCCTTCTTTTTCTTTCTTTTCTTCCATCTCTTTTTCTTTCTCTTTCCTGCCTTCCTTCCTTCATCCCTCTCCCCCCTTTCTCTTTCTCTCTTCCTTTCCCTCCCTCCCTCCTTCTTCTCCTTTCTTTTTTTCTTTCTTTCTATCTTTTCTTCCAACTTTTTCTTTCTTTCTCCTTCCTTCCTTCCCTCCCTCCCTCCTCCTTCTCCTTTCTTTCTTCCTTCCTTCCTCTTTCTTTCTTTCTTTCTTTTTCTTTCTTTCTTTCCTTTCCTTTTGTTTCTTTTCTTCTGTCTTTCTTTTTTTTTCTTTCTTTCCTGCCTTTCTTCCTTCATCCCTCTCCACCCTTTCTCTTTCTCTCTTCCCTTCTCAACCTCCTTCCTTCTTCTCCTTTCTTTCTTTTCTTCCTTTCTATCTTCTTTTCTTCCAACTTTTTCTTTCTTTCTCCTTCCTTCCCTCCCTCCTCCTCCTCCTTTCTTTCTTTCTTTCCTTCCTCCCTCCTCCTCCTCCTTTCTTTCTTTCTTTCCTTCCTCCCTCCCTCCCTCCTTTTTCACGGTTATCCATGGGATCTATGCTGTACCCTAAATAGATAGATTTCCTTTTAGGGTAACGTGAGTTTCAACTGAGCCGGTTTAATTTTTCCATCTCGTCGTGAGGCTCCATCTGATGCATTTGACAGGCTGCGGGGGATTACACTAGGAACGTGTGTCTCTCTGTGTGTGTGTTGTATTTGTGCTGCATCGAGCTGGTATTTCTTTCGTGGGGAGGGGTACTTATGCTGCACGTGGAACCCCCACCCTGGCATGTGCCAAGAGGCAGGGAAGCAGCAGCATTTCCAGAGAAGCCCTGGCATTCCTCCTCCTCCCCCTCCTTGCAGCACTGATGGTGTTGCCTAGTTGGGTCGTGAAACGCCTTCCAAGAAAATCATCAGGCTCAGAGACCCCCAAGGACCGCACGGTCCTAATCCTCCTCCTCTTCCTCCTCCCCCTCTTCCTCTCCGCAAACCCCCTTCCCTTCTAGCACTGATGATGTTCCCTAGTTGGGTCGTGAGACGTCTGCAAGGAAACCGCCCAGCTCAGAGAGCACCAAGGACTCCATAGAAAGAGAAACCCAGATAAACAGGGATTAACACCAGACAAATAATCAAGCAGAAAACAACACCCTACTCAAGGAACTGCCAAGGAGGAAAAAAACACTCTCCCACAAATACTGACAAGAGTAAGCCACTGGTATATAAACAGAGAGCCAACTCCTACTCCTTCTAGCACTGATGATGTTCCCTAGTTGGGTCATGAGACGCCTGCAAGGAAACCGCCAAGCTCAGAGAGCACCAAGGACCCCACAGTCTTCTTCCTCCTCCCCAGCCTGGATCCTGCCCCGCCACCTCCTCACCGGCGCTGCTTCTTCTCCAGCTCGTGGTTGCGGCCCTGCTGTCCTTCCAGGTGGAGCTTGGTGTCCTGCAGCTCAGCCGTCAGCCGCTGGCATTTCTTCTTGAGGGTCTGCAGTGCCCGCTGGGTCTCCTCGCTGTCTGCCTGCAAGTCGGTCAGCTGCCAAGGGAAGGGGGGGGCCATTCACCAGATGGCGATCCTCTCCCAAGACCCAAAGCATCCCCGGAGACCACCGGAAGATGGTTTCCAAGGGCACCTCCACCACACTCCTGTCCCACCCAAACGCTTGAGCAGGGCTCCGGATGCGAAAATGCCCAGCCATGGGGGCTTCGGTAGACCCCCAAAGGGTAAGGACCCCTCACCCGTCTCTCCAGTTGCCGCTTGCTCTGCTGCTCCACCTCCAGTTTGTCTTCAAACTCCTGATGCAGCCGCTTTTTGGTGAAGTCGATCTCCCGCGCTGCCCGCTCGTACTTCAGGCGCCATTCCCCACCTGGGGGCACGAGAAAGCCAGTGGGCGGAGAGTCTTGGGGGTGAGGGCGTCACCCCCTCCCCAAAGCCAGTCCCTATCTTGTTGGCAAGCTATGCTGGCTGGGGGATTCTGGGAGTTGGAGTCCTTCCCTCTTAAAACATGCTGGCTGGGGGAGTCTGGGAGTTGGAGTCCACCCCTCTTAAAGATATTCCGGCTGGGGGATTCTGGGAGTTAAAATCCACCCCTCTTAAAGCATCCTGGCTGGGGGATTCTGGGAGTTGGAGTCCTCCCCTCTTAAAGCAGGCTGGCTGGGGGATTCTGGGAGTTGGAGTCCTCCCCTCTTAAAGCAGGCTGGCTGGGGGATTCTGGGAGTGGAAGTCCACGTATCTTAAAGTTGCCAGTTCAAGAAACATCGTCCTAGAGCCATCACTTCTGCCCCTTTTCCGTAAATGACCCCTGGTCCAACTCTGCAAGAACCTAACCGCAAGGCCTGGAGCCACCGAGGGGGACGGAGAGGCGAGAACTGGCTGCCTAAGAGCTGACCAGGAGGCTCACCTGTATCGTCATCGTCCATCTCCCCGTTGAGCTCGGCTGCCCGCATCAGGCGAGCCTCCATCACCTCCATCTCCATGGAGTCCATCTGTTTCTTGAGGGCATCGTACTTGGCCTGTTTGGGGGGTGGGAGTCGGAGAGGGTCAGGAGGAATGGCCGCCCCACCATCAGGGCTGCGCCCCAAGGAAGGCGTGCTGTCCAGGGGTTCTTTAGCTCACTTTAAGACTTGTGGACTTCAACTCCCAGAATTCAATTCCCAGCCAGCTGGGGAATTCTGGGAGTTGAAGTCCACAAGTCTTTAAAGGGGCCTAATTTGAAAGCCTCTGATTTAAAAACCTCGGACCTGAGGTTGGAAACGGCCACGGAGACAGGAGGAATTGCGTGTTGTGATTTTTTGTGGCAAATTGTAGGGCTCCCCATTTGCATCACCCAGGTTCAGCAACTGTTTTCGGAAGCGCATGGCGCAGCATTGAGCATAACCGAGTCAGAAATGGGCCAATTTTCTTAAGGAATTTTTTGTTTTGTTTTGTTTTTTAATATCGCTTCTCAAACCTCTTTAAAGACGGCCGTTTCCATTTTGGATACGCTACGACTGGAAACACCGCCGCTAACAACATCGCCGTCATGACTACAAGTAGTCCTTGACTTACAACAGTTCGTTTAGCGACCATTCGATGCGACAAGAAATGCCCTGGAGAAAGTGACCGCGTGACGGGTTGTGCTGCAACGGTTGTTAAGTGTGAAAAAAGGGTCGCGAGTCACCTTCTTTTCCCAATGCCGTTGTAACTTTGGGACGGTCGCTAAACGAGCTGTCGTGAATCGAGGATTACCTGTATTCCAGAGGCACCCTGAGCGTCACTTGTGAATCCAACCCCGACCCTGAACCTCTCGGCTGACCTGCAGGTCCTTCATTTCCTTCTCCGCCCGGAGGCGCTCGGCCGTCTCTGCGTCCAGAAGCTGGGAAGCTGATTCTCCCGTGTTTCTCTCGTCCGTCAGCTCCGACGTCAGCTCCGCGACCTGAGAGGGGGGGGGAGGGAAACCAAAGGTTGGCCAAAAGCTGAGGTGGGGGGAATGGAAGCCCCCCCTGGAATTCCTTTCCCTCTTTGAGAATTGGCCGAGGAAAATCCCAGGTGCATTAGAAGACCCCCTCCCAACATCTGGCTCTGTGGAACACCCTGCCACTGGATTTAAAGGACAGATTGGGTTAATTTAAAGATCGCTTTTATTCATTTATTTCTTTATCAAATTTATTTCTTTCTAAAATTTATTTTTCTTTCTTTCTTTCCTCTTTCTTTCTTTTCCTTTTCTTTCCTTCCCTTCTTTCTTTCTTTTTTCTTTCTTTCTTTCTACATAAAATTTATTTATTCGCAAAAAGGTGTTTATTTATCTATAGAATTATTTATTTCCTATTTATTTACTTATTTATAGAATGTGCTGATAAAAAATATTTATGGAATTTATTCATTGGTTTGACTATTTATGTATAGAAATTTGTTTTATTTATTTTATTTATTTATTTATTTATTTTCAATTTATATACCGCCCTTCTCCCTGAGGACTCAGGGCGGTGCACAGCCAGAATTAAAAACATGAAATACAAATATTAAAAATAATTAAAATCTATATAAATTTGGCCCAAAATTTAAAAAACCACAAACCAATTAAACATTTAAAAATTTAAAAAATTTCTTCTAAGCCAGCCCGGCTTGCTGGAAAAAGTGGGCTTTAGGGCACGGCGGAAGGCACCGAGGTCTTGGACTCTCCTTATCTCTGGGGGAGCTGATTCATTTTAAAATGAATTTTAAAAAATTCATTCCCCGAAGACTTGGCTGTTCAAGCAAATAGGCTGACTCTGATTCTGGGTTTTATTATTTATTAGTTAATTTGGTTTAAAATGGGATTTTGTTGTACATGTTTTTAATGTTCGCCGCCCTGAGTCCTTCTGGAGAAGGGCGACATATAAATGCAAGAAAGAAAGAAAGAAAGAAAGAAAGAAAGAAAGAAAGAAAGAAAGAAAGAAAGAAAGAAAAAAAAGAAAGAAAAAGAAAGAAAGAAAGAAAGAAAGAAAGAAAGAAAGAAGAAAGAAAGAAAGAAAGAAAGAAAGAAGAAAGAAAGAAAGAAAGAAAAAGAAAGAAGAAAAGAAAGAAAGAAAGAAAGAATAAAAAGAATAAAATAAAAAATAAAATAAAATAAAATAAATAAAATAAAAAAAAAAATAAAATAAAATAAAATAAATAAAATAAATAAAATAATAAAATAAAATAAATAAAATAAAAAAATAAAATAATAAAATAAAATAAAAAAATAAAAAAATAAAATAAAATAAAATAAAATAAAATAAATAAAATAAAATAAAATAAAATAAAATAAAATAAATAAAATAAAATAAAATAAAATAAAATAAAATAAAAAAAATATAGCATAGCTGGCTGGAGAACTCTGGGAGTGGAAGTCCACAAGTTTGAAGTCACCTTGTCGGTGAGATGGGCAGCATATAAATTTAATTAATGAATTTCATCAGCCTTGAAGAGATGCTGCTTGCCCAAAGGAGCAGCGATGGTTGGGTAGATCCAAAGCCAGATCAGGGGAAGAGGAGAATCTCCTTCCTGCTCCCTCCGATCTTCTCAAGATCCGTCTGTCCTCATGTCCATCATCCTAAAAGCCCAGGGAACTTGCAAATGCCACCCATGATTGCACAGGCAGTCCTCGGCTTATGACCTGCAACAGAGCCCCACATATTTCCGTCGCTAAGCGAGACAGTTGTTAAAACTGTTTTAAACAAATTTAACTGTTGTTAAATGTTGGGCCAAAATTATTTAATGTACTTTTAATTGGTTTTTTTAACTTTTGTATGATGTATTTTTTATCTTGTGCCCGTTCACCGCCCTGAGTCCTTCGGGAATAGGGCGGTATATAAATTGAATAAAATAAAACTGAGTTCTGCCCCGTTTTACGACCTTCCTTGCCGCAGCTGTAGAGCGGATCATTACGGTGGTTAAGGGAACCTGGCTTCGCTCATTGACATTGCTCGCCAGACGGTCGCAAAAGGGATCACGGGACACTGGGTCGTAAATGTGAGTCAAATGTGAGCCAAGGGTCTGAATTTCGATCACGTGACCACGGGGAGGTTGCAATGGCCGTAAAGTGTGAAAAAGGGGTCGTGAAAAATAAGTCGCTTTTTTTCAGTGCCGTTGTAACTTCGGACGGTCCCTCAGCGGACGGTCGTAGGTCGAGGACCGCCTGTGGTTGAGGGGAGGGGGGGGTTTTCGCGGCCTTACCTTGCTCTCCAAGCGGTCGCCGCTCAGCCGCAGTTCGTTCCGCTCTTTCTCCACCTTCTCCAAGCGGACCTTCAGCTGCTGGATTTCTTCCTGCAGGGAGAAAACAGGGAAAGGAGGCTTCGAGAGCAACTCTGGGGCGCCTGATTTTCCGGCCCTGGACTGGGAAGGGGGGGCTTATTGGGAAGGTGGCCTCCCAGAAGGGACCCTGGAGGTCTTCTAGTCCAACCCCTTGCCCCAGGCAAGGGTCCTTCCACCTTCCTTCCACCTTCTCTTGAAGACCTCCAGGGATGGAGCACCCACAATTTCTGGAGGAAATGCCTTCCGCTCTGGTTCATTCTTCTAATGGCCAAGAAATTTCTCCTAAGTTCCAGGTTGGATCTCCTTCTCAGGAGCTTCTACACATTGCATGCCCTCCCTCCCTCTCTCCCTTTTTCCTTCCTTCCTTCCTTCCTTCCTTTATCCTTCCTTGCTTCATTCCTTCCTCCTTCCTATCTTTTTTCTTTCCTTCTTTCCTTCCCCTTTCATATCTTTTTTCCTTCCTTCCTCCCTCCCTCCTTCCTTTCTTCCTTCCTCCCCCTCCCTCCTTCCTCTTTTTTCCTTCCTTCCTTCCTTTTTTTCCTTCCTTCCTTCCTTCCTCCCTCCCTCTCCCTCCTTCCTTTTTTTCCTTCTTCCTTCCTAACTTTTTTCCTTCCTTCCTCCCTCTCCCTCCTTCCTCTTTCCTTCCTTCCTTCCTATATCTTTTTTCCTTCCTTCCTCCCTCCCTCCCTTCCTCCCTTTTTTCCTTCCTTCCTTATCTTTTTTCCTTTCTTCCTTCCTCCCTCCCCCTCCCTCCTTCATCTTTTTTCCTTCCTTCCTTCCTGCCTATCTATCTTTTTCTCTTCTTTTCTCCCCTCCCTCCTTCCTCTTTTTTCCTTCCTTTCTTCCTTCCTATCTTTTTTCCTTTCTTCCTTCCTTCCCCCCCTCCCTCCTCCCTTTTTTCCTTTCTTCCTTCCTCCTTCCTTTCTTTCTTCCTCCCCTCCCTCCTTCCTCTTTTTTCCTTCTTTCTTCCTAACTTTTATCCTTCCTTCCTCCCTCCCCCTCCTTCCTCTTGTTTCCTTCCTTCCTTCCTATCTATGTTTTTTCTTTCCTTCCTTCCTTCCTATCTTTTCTCCTTCCTTCCTCCCTTTCCCTCCTCCCTTCCTCATCTTTTTTCTTTCCTCCCTTCCTCCCCCTCCATCCCTCTTTTCTCCTACCTCCCTCCCTCCCTTCCCCTAGAATCATAGGGCTGGAAGGGGCCTTGGAGGCCTTCTAGTCCAACCCCCTGCTCAGGAAGGAGACGTTATCCCATTTCAGAATGTCAGGCTGTCCGATCTCTTATTGAGAACCTCCAGCAATGGAGCATCCACAACTTCTGAAGGTAAGGCATTTTTTGGACTAATCGTTGACTATCCCAAAATTCCACCATATTTCCAGGTTGGACTTCGATTCCCAGAATTCCCCAGCCAGCATGCTTTCAGAGGGGTGGATGTAGACGGGACCTTGGAGGTCTTCTAGTCCAACCCTATGCGAGGGCCAAAGTCTTTATACCATCCCTGAGAAACGGAAGCCCAATCTTCTCTTGAACCTGATCCAACCCTTGTTGGCTAGGGAATTCTGGGAGTTGAAGTCCACCCATCGTAGCCAAAGGTTGAGAGGCCTTGGGCTAGCCCAGTGTTTCTCAACCTTGGAAGCTTGAAGATGGGTGGACTTCAACTCCCAGAATCCCCCAGCCAGCGCTGCTGGCTGGGGGATTCTGGGAGTTGAAGTCCACCCATCTTCAAGCTTCCAAGGTTGAGGAACACTAGGCTAGAAGGATCAATTGTCAACCAGACAACCTCCCCAATCATTCTTAAAGACCCACAACCTAAGGTCCCTCCCTCCCTCCCTCCGTCCCTTCTCCAGCCAAGAGACCCACGCACATCTTTGGCCCGGATCTGGTCCTCCGTGAGCTGGACTTCAATGAGAGGCCGGACGGTGGTGAAGAGTTTCCACCAAGGCCAGCCCTTCACTCCCTTGTTCTTCTTGATGTTCTTCTGAACACAGCGGATTGCCAGGTCCTGGATCTGCATTGGGGGGGTGACAAGAAGGGGGTGGGGGGTGGGAAAGCCTGTCAGGTCAAGAAGAGCCCCTTCCCCTAGACAGGCCGAGACCCTCGGCCCTTCTCCGTGATCCTTCCCAAGACTTCAAAAAGGGCCAAAGGAAGAACTCAACTGAAGAGTAAGACCATGTTTTGCTACATTTCTCTCTCTCACCTCTCTCTATTTATCTCTCTTTTCTCTCTATTTCTCTCTCTTTTCTCTCTATTTCTCTCTCTTTTATCTCTCTCTCTTTCTCTCTCATCTATCTCTCTCTCTCTCTCTCATCTATTTATCTCTCTCTCTCTCTTTTCTCTCTCTCATCTCTCCTTTATCTCTATTTATTTATCTCTCTCTCATCTCTCTTCTATCTATCTATCTCTATCTCTCTCGTTTATCTCTATTTATCTATCTATCTGGTATCTATCTATCTCATCTCTCACTCATCTCTCTCTCTCCATTTATCTATTTATCTATCTATTTATCTTTTTTTCTCTCTCATCTATTTATATATCTCTCTCTATCGCTCATCTATCTCTCCATCTCTCACTCATCTCTATTTATCTCTTTTATCTATTTATCTCTCATCTCTCTCTCTCTCTCTCATCTCTCTCTCTCATCTATTTATCTCTATTTATCTCTCTCTTTTCTCTCTATTTATCTCTCTCATCTCTCCTTTACCTCTATTTATTTATCTCTCTCTCTCATCTAGCTAGCTCTATCTGGCTCTCCTTTATCTCTATTTATCTATCTATCTGGTATCTATCTATCTCATCTCTCTCTCTCCATTTATCTCTCTATTTATCTCTCTATTTATCTCTTTTTTCTCTCTCATCTATTTATATATCTCTCTCTCTATCGCTCATCTATCTCTCCATCTCTCCATCATCTCTATCTCTTTTTTATCTCGCTCTCTATTTATCTCTCATCTATATCTCTCTCATCTATTTATCTTTATTTATCTCTCTTTTCTCTCTCTCTATTTATCTCTATCTATCTCTCCTTTATCTCTATTTATTTATCTATCTATCTGGTATCTATCTATCTCATCTCTCTCTCATCTCTCTCTCTCTATCTATCTATCTATCTATCTATCTATCTATCTATTTATCTTTTTTTCTCTCTCATGTATTTATATCTCTCTCTCTCTCTATCGCTCATCTATCTCTCCATCTCTCACTCATCTCTCTCTCACTCTCTCTCTTTATATCTCTATTTATCTCTATTTATCTCTCCTTTATCTATCCATCTCCATTTTTCTCTATCTCTCTATCTCTCTCTCATCTATTTATCTCTATTTATTTATCTCGTTCTATTCTATTCTGTTCTGCTGTTCCATTCCATTCATTCCACTGATTGCTCTACCTACCTACCTACCTACCTACCTACCTACCTACCTACTTATCTCTCTGCCATCCATCTCACTTCACTTCAGAGTGACTCTGGGCAACTTACAGCATAACCTGTATTACCACTTCCTCTCTACAAGCATAGTCCTCAACTTACAACCATTCGTTTAGTGACCATCTGAAGTTACAATGGCACTGAAAGAAGGGACTTTCATGACTGTTCTTGACACTTAGCAGAATTCAGATGTTTGGCTCGTATTTAATTTAATTTAATTTAATTTTATCGCATTTCTATGCCGCCCAACTCCCAAGAGACTCTGGGCGTATTTATGACGGTGGCAGCGCCCCCGGAGTCACTCGATCCCCTTTTGTGGCGTTGTGTCAAGCAAAGTCAACAGGGAAGCCAGATTCGCTTACAGCTGTGTGACTCACTTAACAACGGCAGTGACTCACTGAACCGCCGTGCCAAGCAAAGTTGTAAAAATAGGGCAAAATTCATTTCACTGTCTTGCTTAACAACGGAATTTTTGGGCTGAATTGTGGTCATAAGTGAAGGGCTACGGGTCAAAGAATCCTAAGGTTGGAAGGGAAGGGAACTTGGAGGTCTTCTAGTCCAAAGCAGGCATCCTTATGCCACCCTAGATGAAATCCAATCTTTGTCCAATCTTTTCTGGAAAACCTCCAGCCCTGGATGGATGGAGCACCTTTATTATCGTCTGATTTTTGAAAAGCCATTTCTTGGGGGGAAAATGGTCTTTTCTTGCCGAAAACCCAGGGCCCCATCTGAAGGTCCAGGCCTCTGAACTCAGAGAAGAGCCTCGGTGGCACAGCAGACTAAAGCACTGTTAAAGTAACACCAGCTGCCTGCAATTACTGCAAGTTCGAATCTCACCAGGCTCAAGGTTGACTCAGCCTTCCATCCTTTTGAGGTAGGTAAAATGAGGACCCAGATTGTGGGGGCAATAAGATGACTTTGTATAAAAAAAGAACACCACTTGGGGGGGGGCGAAAGCCCTACTAAGCAGGTATACTGTATACAAAAGTATGAAGGCTGTTGCTTAAAGCATTGTAAGCCGCCCTGAATCTCCGGAGAAGGGCGGCATATAAATCGACCCAATCAATCAATCAATCAATCAATCAATCAATCACAAGAGGGAGGGTTGTTGACAGGGGGAAAAACAGGAGGAGGATCACACATTGATATGTTCTCCACCTTAAGTTCCTTGTAAAAAGGAATAAAAGGCCGGATAAAAAATATAACTCATAAAGGGAGATGAATTGTGGCTTAGAATAAGAGGGAGGGGGCATGTTGCCTCCTGTTTTGGCCCCTATCTTGACAGTTGTCCCAAAGGTGCATTTTTCTTTCAAGAGGCAATTGGACTTTCTGGTTTTTTTCTTTTGAAGACATTTTGCTTCTCATCCAAGAAGCTTCTTCTGCTCTGACTGGATGGCGGGGAAGGGAAGGAGAACAAGCAGATCTGGATACGATTCAGCCCTTCCATTTGCATTTAAAAAAAGACACAGGCCGCTCTTTTGAAGGCAGCAAAGTCCACATTTTGGGCAGAGAGGAGGGCTGCTTTGAAAGAGGGGTCCAAGAGGCCATCTGTGTCCAAATTGAACAGCCCTCCCTCCACAGAAGGGGAGGGATAGGACCTCATCTATCTCCAGTCTACAACACAGATCCTTTCAGCAGTTCCCAAAAGGCTCCACACCCATTTGCACCACTCAGGTAACCCTGAGGACACAGGTAAACCTCCAAGGGGCCTCAAGGACCCTCTAAAAGGATGCCAATGACCAGCTGTCTGCAAGGAGTATAAATCCTTCCATTCCCCTCCATTCAGTCAGAGCGGAAGAAGCTTCTGGGATGAGAAGCGAAACGCCTTCAAAGAAAAAAACCAGAAAATTTGGTTACCTCTTGAAAAAAAAGGCACCTCTATTTATCTCTCCTTTATCTCTATTTATTTATTTATCTCTCTCTCTCATCTATCTCTTCTATCTATCTCTCATCTATATCTATTTATCTATCTATCTGGTATCTATCTATCTCATCTCTCTCTCTCTCCATTTATCTCTCTATTTATCTATCTATCTCTATTTATTTCGGCCTGGATGACTGGGGGAATCTCCACAGACAGTTCTTCACAGCTGCACCCCAAAAACCTCTGCCAGCTTGTGCAACGAGCAAAAAAATCTTTTGATCTGGAAGCCACCCTGAGTCGTCTTGGAGGGGCACTGGAAATTTAATAAATAAATATAAACAAATGAATTAAAATAAAATAAAGAGAGAGAGAGAGAGCCCCTTGCACTGCTTTCTGAGCCCCCGCTCCCCCCCCACAATGGCCCCCAGACCCACCTACCTTGCCTTCCTTTCTCCAGGAAAGACAAGGTGGTTCTCCGCACACACATACACACCTACACACAAATTACACACCAACACACCTTGCACAACGGAGAATGGTGAAGAGGCACGGGGAGCACACAATTCCCTTCCTACCTGTTGGCAGTGCTGAAGAGGCAGTTTTCAAGGCCGAGTGGGGAGTGGGGGGGGGGGAACAAGTGGAATGGGGGTGGGAGGGAGGGAAGCTGCTGCCGTTGCTGCTACTTCAGATGGTTTCCTTATGGAGCCCACAGTTCTACTTCCCGGCCGGAGATTTTTTTTTGGAAGAGGCAAAGCTGCCCATTTTAGGATAAGAAGAGAGGCATAAACACAGCAGTGAGTGGAGGGAGGAGGGCAGGAGTGTGTTTCTGTGTGTTTCTGTGTGTGTGTGTGTGTGTGTGTGTTGTACGTGTGAGTCACTGCATTTCTGCCTCGCCTGACTTTTAAGGAAGAGATATCTGCACGCCCAGATATACCCAGGCACAGGGGTCCTTGGCGCTCCCTGAGCTGCAAGATGTTTTACGACCCAAAGTAGGTAACGTGATCAGGGCTGGAAGGGAGGGGGGGTTGGGGAGAGGAGGAGGAGGAGGAGGAGGAGGAGGAGGAGACGACTGTGGGGTCCTTGGTGCTCTCTGAGCTTGGTGATTTCTTTGCAGACATTGCATTACCATACTAGGTAACGCCATCAGTGCTAGAAGGAAGGAAGGAAGAAGGGGGATCCTTTGTGCTCCCTGAGCTCAGTGATTTTCTTGCAGATGTTTCATGACCCAACTAGGTAGCATCATCAGTGCTAGAAGGGAGGGGGGTTTGCAGGGAGGAGGAGGAGGAGGAGGAGGAGGAGACGACTGTGGGGTCCTTGGTGCTCTCTGAGCTTGGTGATTTCTTTGCAGACATTGCATTACCATACTAGGTAACGCCATCAGTGCTAGAAGGAAGGAAGAAAGAAGGGGGATCCTTTGTGCTCCCTGAGCTCAGTGATTTTCTTGCAGATGTTTCATGACCCAACTAGGTAGCATCATCAGTGCTAGAAGGGAGGGGGGTTTGCAGGGAGGAGGAGGAGGAGGAGGAGGAGGAGGAGGAAGACGACTGTGGGGTCCTTGGTGCTCTCTGAGCTTGGTGATTTCTTTGCAGACATTGCATTACCATACTAGGTAATGCCATCAGTGCTAGAAGGAAGGAAGGAAGAAGGGGGATCCTTTGTGCTCCCTGAGCTCGGTGCTTTTCTTGCAGATGTTTTACGACCCAACTAGGTAGCATCATCACTGCTAGAAGGGAGGAGGGTTTGTGGAGGAGGAGGAGGAGGAGGAAGAGGAGGAGGAGGAGGAAGGCTGGGGTTCTTGGTGCTTTCTGAGCTGGGTGATTTTCTTGCAGATGTTTTACGACCCAACTAGGGAACATCATCACTGCTAGAAGGGAGGAGGGTTTGTGGAGGAGGAAGAGGAGGAGGAGGAGGAGGAGGAGGAGGAGGAGGAGGAGGAGGAGGAAGAAGACTGTGGGGTCCTTGGTGCTCTCTGAGCTTGGTGATTTCCGTATAGATGTTTCATGACCCAACTAGGTAAGAACATCAGCGGTGATGTGGTGTTTGTGGAGGGGAGGAGGAGAAGGAGGAGAAAGAGAAGGAGAAAGAGAAGAAAGAAGGAGAAAAAGAACTGTGCGGTCGTCAGCGCTCTCTGAGCTCGTCGGTTTTCCTGGCAGGCGTTTCGTGACCCAACTGCGTAACATCATCAGTGCACTGATGATGTTCCCTAGTTGGGTCACGAAACGTCTGCCAGGAAAACCGACGAGCTCAGAGAGCCCCAGGCTACAAACCTGCCCCTTGACAGACAGACAGACAGACAGACTCCATCCAACACAACCTACCTTCCTCTTCTTGAAGTGCTGGCGTGCAAGGAAGCCCCGGCAGGCGGCCTGAAACAGGGTGATGCTTCGGCACAGCTGCTTATCCCGCTGCTCCTCCAGCTTAGCCAAGGTCCCTGCCCGAAAGAACACCTGGGGGGGGGGAGCAGAGGTAGGGGGGGGGCAGAAGGAGAGAAGTGGGAGGGGGGCAATGCCGAAAGATGGGGTCAGTCCCGGCCGCAGGGCAGGCTCCCGCACGGAGAAAACGGGGCTCGGACGCCCGCTGGCCCTCAATGTGGAGCTTCAGAGGGGGTTTTCGGCTGAGGAAGGGTCCTCCTTTGGGAGGGGGGATGCAGGGGTCCCCCAGGGGCCCCGCTTAGGCCCTCCGAGGGCCCACATTGTGAAAAGGAACCGCAAGGGTTCGATTCCCTGGACCAGGGCAGGGGGCAAAAGGGAGAGTCGATGCCCCAATCCGGGTGCTGAACGGGCTTCCAAGGTGCCAGGGGGGCAGGGCATGGAGAGGGCCCTTTTCCTCCCCCCCCCGGCCTGGAGGCCTGGAGGAAGGAGACCCCCCCCTTTCTAACCGAGGCTGCGAGGGCTAAATGCTCCCCGTTTGGCAGGAGCCGCGGCAAGGAAGCTCCCCATAACTTGGTGGCTGCGAGGAAGCGTCTCGAATCTCCTCCTGGAGTGAATCAGCCATCCGCCCCCTCCCTGGAAGGGGAGGGGAGGGGGGGCTGGGCATCTTCCTGGCATGCCAGGGGGGCTGACTTCACCACCACCCCCGAGCGCTGCCACTCCATGTGTGTGTGTGTGTGTGCGTGCTCGCAGGACGAGAGCCAGAATCCTCATCGCGTCTCTCTTGCCAACAGCTTTTGCCTGGCGTCCGTCCACCGAGGGCGCACGTGGGATCGCCGTGCCCATCGTCCCCAGCCCGCGCAAGGCCCCGGGTGGGCTCGGAGACGGGGTGGGGGTGACTCTGGGCTCGTTTGCACATTCCAGGTTTCCTCGGGAAGAAGACGGGGTGCGTCCGAGGCAGGGAGGAATGCGCCCCGCCCGAGAAACACACCTCCCCGGCAAATTATAACACGCTGCAGAATTTGGAAATTGGCTGCGTTTGGCAAATGCTTTTTGGAGGAGGAGGTGGGTGGGTGGGTGGGTGGCTGACACGCTGGGAACAAGGCAGTCCTCGGCTTACGACTGTCACTAAGCCCGGAACTCCGGTGATGAGTCATTCTGGTCCTAAAGCGAGGCACCCATGTAACAAAATAATTTTACGGCCATTTTTGTGAACGACGGGGTTGTTATGCAAAGCCTGCAATGGTTAAGCGAATGCTGTGGTCGTTAAGTGAACTCCGTCATTAAGTGAACGCCGTGGTTGTTAAGCGAACCTGTTCCATTTGAATTGGTGGGGTTTTTTTGGCTGGAAAGGAACGGAAAAACCACCCAAATCTTGGGCACGTGACCACGGAGCGAAGCAACAGGGCATAAAGATTCATTTAGTGACCGTTCCAGGTTACAACGGCACTGGCAAAAGTAACCGTTTTTCACCCTTTTATGACCGTTGCAGGATCCTCATGGTCACGGGATCCAAATTCGGACGCTTGGCCACTGACTCGTATATATGACGTGTCCCGGGGTCAAGTGATCCTCTTTTGCGACCTTCTGACTAGCAAAGTCAAAGGGGGAGGGGGGGGAAGCCGGATCCACTTAACAACTGCGTTCCTAAGTTAACAACTGCAGTGATTCGCTTAGCGACTGCGGCAAGAAAGGTCATAAAACGGGGCGAAACTCACTTAAGCACCGCCTCGCTTAGCGATGGAAATGTTGAGCTCAATTTTAGTCGTTAAGTCGAGGACTACCTGAACTTCCCCTGTCCTGACTACCCTCCTGTTGCGCACCCACCCACCCAAAAGATACCCCCCCCCCCGGTGGTCTTCTCGGCCCTGTTCATCTCACCCGGCTCAAGCCCATCTGGTAGCAACTTTGCTCCAATTCCAGGGACTGCAGCAGCTCTTCCGCAGCCTGGGTGGGGGCGGGGGGGAAGACAAGGTGGGGGGAGAGAGAAAGCAGAAGGGGGGTCAGAGAGCACGTTCCCCTCCACCCCAAAAACTCCAGGCCAGTGGGGAAATCCAAATTTTTTTACTACCGGTTCTGTGGGCGTGGTGTGGCTTAGTGGGCGTGGCAGGGGAAGGATACTGCAAAATCCCCATTCCCTCCCCACTCCAGGGGAAGGATACTGCAAAATCCCCATTCCCTCCCCACTCCAGGGAAAGGATACTGCAAAATTTCCATTCCCTCCCCACTCCAGGGGAAGGATACTGCAAAATCCCCATTCCCACCCCACTCCAGGAGAAGGATACTGCTAACTCCCCATTCCCATCCCATTCCAGGGAAAGGATACTGCAAAATTCCCATTCCCACCCCACTCCAGGGGAAGGATATTGCAAAATCTCCATTCCCACCCCACTCCAGGGGAAGGATCCTGCAAAATCTCCATTCCCACCCCAATCCAGGGGAAGGATACTGCAAAATCCCCATTCCCACCCCACTCCGGGGGAAGGATCCTGGAAAATCTCCATTCCCACCCCACTCCAGGGGAAGGATATTGCAAAATCCCCATTCCCATCCCACTCTGGGATCAACCAGAGGTGGTATTTGCCGGTTCTCCGAACTACTCAATATTTCCGCTACCAGTTCGTCAGAATCTGCTGGATTTCATCCCTGCTCCAGGCTCATCCTATGCACTCTGCCCCCCTCGTGAGTGCAGCTACCCCAGGTCTTGGGGTAAGGAGGTCTAAGGACCCAGACCCCAAACCCGACCCCCGTCCACTTGGCCCAGCCAGCCCCTCCCCAATTCCAGCCTGCGTACCCTCTTCTCATCCGTGACGATATAATGGCGCCCGTGCTTCTTGGTCAGGTGAGGAGCCAGGACGTCGAAGCGCCGGCGGAACTCGGCGAAGGCCATGTGGTCAGGGTAGCCTGGGAGGGAGAGAAGAAGAAAGGGGGGTGTCAGAAGGGGAGGGGGCTTTGGGGGGCAGAAGGGGGATAGAGCAGCAGGGGGCTGCTCTGATGGAGGCAGGGAAAGGGCCAACCTGCCTGGACACAAAATGTGACTGTCCCACCAGACATCTGGAATGAGAGGGTCCACCTGTTCTCCAAAGAGCAGGACAAGAAACAATGGTTGGAAACTAATCAAGGAGAGAAACTTCCTGACAGTGAGGATGATTGACCGGTGGAACAGTTTGCCACCAGAAGTTGTGGGTGCTCCATCACTGGAGATTTTCAAGAAGAGACTGGACGGCCTTTTGTTTGGAACAGTGTAGGGTCTCCTGCTTGAGCAGGGGGTTGGACTAGAAGACCTCCGAGGTCCCCGAGGTATTTTTTTCTTTCCTTCCTCTCCCGTCCCAGAACAGAATATGGGAGTGGAATGGAATGGAATGGAATGGAATAGAATAGAATAGAAAATATGGAACGGATGGAATGGAATACAATACAATACAAGAATGGAGTGGAATAGAATGGAATAGAAAATATGGAATGGATCAAATGGAATGGAGTGGAATGGAATGGAATACAATACAATACAATACAATACTGGAGTGGAGTGGAATGGAATAGAATGGAATAGAAAATATGGAACGGATGGAATGGAATACAATACAATACAAGAATGGAGTGGAATAGAATGGAATAGAAAATATGGAATGGATCAAATGGAATGGAGTGGAATGGAATGGAATACAATACAATACAGGAGTGGAGTGGAATGGAATGGAATAGAATAGAATAGAAAATATGGAACGGATGGAATGGAATACAATACAATACAAGAATGGAGTGGAATGGAATGGAATAGAAAATATGGAATGGATCGAATGGAATGGAGTGGAATGGAATGGAATACAATACAATACAATACAATACTGGAGTGGAGTGGAATGGAATAGAATGGAATAGAAAATATGGAACGGATGGAATGGAATACAATACAATACAAGAATGGAGTGGAATAGAATGGAATAGAAAATATGGAATGGATCAAATGGAATGGAGTGGAATGGAATGGAATACAATACAATACAGGAGTGGAGTGGAGTGGAATGGAATAGAATAGAATAGAAAATATGGAACGGATGGAATGGAATACAATACAATACAAGAATGGAGTGGAATGGAATGGAATAGAAAATATGGAATGGATCGAATGGAATGGAGTGGAATGGAATGGAATACAATACAATACAGGAGTGGAGTGGAATGGAATGGAATAGAATAGAATAGAAAATATGGAATGGATCGAATGGAATGGAGTGGAATGGAATGGAGTACAATACAATACAATACAGGAGTGGAGTGGAGTGGAATGGAATAGAATAGAATAGAAAATATGGAATGGATCGAATGGAATGGAGTGGAATGGAATGGAGTACAATACAATACAATACAGGAGTGGAGTGGAGTGGAATGGAATGGAATTCTAGCTTGCTGTATATGGGATGAATTGGAATGGAATATAAGAATAAGAATAGGAATGAGCTGGAAGGGACCTCGGAGGTCTTCTAGTCCAGCCCCCAGCTCAAAAGCAGGAGAACCCATCCCATTTCAGACCAGTGGCTGTCTAGGACTCATCTTAAAAACATTTTGGGCTCGACTGATTCCTGCATTTACAATAGTTACAAGCCTCCTGGGGCCACGGGGATCAATATTGGCCGAAAATATTCTTGGGTTTGTGGAAAACACAATCGACGGGGAAACCCGGCAGGGAAAGCCACGAGTCGAGTCCCCACGATGCCTTGCTTAACAACCGGGGTGATTCAATTGGCCATCATGGGAACAGAAGGCCATGAAAAATCCATTGGCGGGTCATTGCATGGCCTCACTTAACGACCGCTCCACTTAATGACGGATTATCCTGGCGTGGTTTTAAACCAAGGTCTGCCTGTATTTTGCAATAGGAAGGATCGGATAGGATGTGAAAGGCCTGGTGTTTATTCTGGATTCATTTTCTCTGGATCGGAGAGAAAAACAGGTTCTATTTTCGTTCGCTAATTAGGTATTTGTTTCGTTTTTGATTGTTTTATCGCTGTTGTGTCACTTTCCCCCTTTGCTTTTATTCGTTTTCTGGCACTTATGCTTAACCCCAAAAACATTTTTGCAAAGAAAGAAAGAAAAAAAAGAAGAAGGAAGGAAAGCTATAAAAGGAAACTCCTGCCAAAGCCTTCTCAAAGGAGGCCCATTAAAGCAATGAAATGCTTTGATATTATTATTATTATTATTATTATTTTTGCTTATTTTCATTTGCAACAGGTAGAGCTTTATAGCTAGTTCTTGACTTACAACCATTCCTTTAGTGACCGAAGTTACAACGTTGCGCTGAAGAAAATGACTTTTCAGAATTTAGAGTAACAGAGCGGGAAGGCACCTTGGAGGTCTTCTAGTCCAACCCCCTTGCTTAGGCAGGAAACCCTACACCGCTTCAGACTTATGACCGTGTTTCACACTTACGAACATTGCAGCATCCCCCACGGTCGCGAGATCAAAATTCAGACGCTCGACAATTGAGTCATCTTTATGACAATTGAGCCGTCCCGGGGTTTGTGACTTTCCCAGCTGCCTTCCGACGAACAATCCGATGGGGGGGGGGAGCTGGATTCGCTTAACAACCGCATGGTTCACTTAAGAACGGCAGTGATTCGTTTAACAACAAAAAAAAAAAGGTCAAAAAATGGGCTGCAATTCATTGAATGACTCCCTTGCCTAGTAACGGGGATTTTGAGCTTCACCTATTCACCAGAGCACCAGAAGGCAGGACAAGAAACAACGGATGGAAACTAAGCAAGGAGTAGAAGCAACTTGAAACTAAGGAGGAATTTCCTCACAGTGAGGACAATTAACCAGTGGTCCCACCGGAAGTTTCCAGCCTCCAGAGGGCTTCGGGGGGGGGGGGGAGGCCGTTTTCGCCCTCCCCAGGCTCCTAGAAAGGCCCTGGAGCCTGGGGAGGGCGAAAAACGGGCCTTCCGGTCCTACTGGAAGTTGGCAAACAGGCCATTTCCGGCCTCCGGAGGACCTCCGGGCGAGTGGGGAAGGCCGTTTTCGCCCTCCTCAGGCTCCTAGAAAGGCTCTGGAGCCTGGGGAGGGCGAAAAACAGGTCTACTGGGCCCACCGTGCCATCGCATGCCAAAAGCGGGGGTCGCGCAGGGGGCATTGTACGCACATGTGCGGGGGGCATGGCACATAGAATTATGGGTGTGGGCGCACACGAAATCCCCACCCAACCCCTCCCCCCCGCTTTTGGCATGCAATGGCAAAAAGGTTAGCCATCACTGATATAGGGTTTCCCTATTTGAACAGGGGGCTGGACTAGAAGACCTCCAAGATCCCTTCCAGCTTTATTCTAATTCTAATAATTCTAACAATTCTAACTCCAATTCCAATTCTAATTTTAATTATTCTAATTATTCTAACTCTAACTCTAATTCCAATTCTAATTCCAATTATTCTAATTCTAATAATTCTAATTCTAATAATTCTAACTCTTAATTCTAATTCCCATTCTAATTCTAAGTATTCCAATTCCAATAGAGCCTTGGTGGCGCAGCAGACTAAAGCGCTGTTAAAGTAGCACCAGCTGCCTGCAATTACTGCGAGTTCAAATCTCACCAGGCTCAAGGTTGACTCAGCCTTCCATCCTTTCGAGGTAGGTAAAATGAGGACCCGGTTTGTGGGGGCAATAAGCTGACTTTGTATACAAAAGAACACCGCTTAGGGGTGGGCGAAATCCCTACTAAGCAGGTATATACAAAAGTATGAAGGCTATTGCTTAACGCTCAAGGTCGACTCAGCCTTCCATCCTTTCTAAGGTAGGTAACTTGAGGACCCAGTTTGTGGGGGCAGTAAGCTGACTTTGTATAAATATACAAAAGTATGAAGGCTATTGCTTAACGCATTGTAAGCCGCCCTGAGTCTCTGGAGAAGGGCGGCATATAAATCAAATTTAGAAAAGAAAGAGAAAGAAGGAAGGAAGGAAGGAAGGAAGGAAGGAAGGAAAGAAAGAAAGAAAGAAAGAAAGAAAGAAAGAAAGAAAGAAAGAAAGAAAGAAAGAAAGAAAGAAAGAAAGAAAGAAAGAAAGAAAGAAAGAAAGAAAGAAAGCTGACTTTGTATAAATATACAAAAGTATGAAGGCTATTGCTTAACGCATTGTAAGCCGCCCTGAGTCTCCGGAGAAGGGCGGCATATAAATCAAATTAAAAAAAGAATTTTTTTGCTGCATGCAGCTCTCAAAGGGTCACAGATCTGTGGTCGCACATGGAGGACTACCTGCATTTTTAAAATGCATCTTTGTCTCAGAGGGTGATTGAAGGCGAACGCTGGTGCCTCTAAGCCCCCCACCCTGGTCTTCCCCACCACCACCACCACAAGGTCCAACTTGTGTTGTCTCCCAGGGACGTTTGACGAAGCAACCCCAAAAACTTCTTCTAATAAAGCCAACGGCTTAGCTAAAACGGAGGGAAGGCAAGGATCTCGAACCCGCACCACGGCTGCCAGTCTTCCTGCAGCTGCAGGCAAAGGCTCCCCCCAGAATGGATTCCGCTATCAGATCGCAATTAAATTGATGGGCAAAGATAGGCTGTGTTGATTCTTCAGGTCTTAATTAATCATCAGCCGCATCGACCGGACGGCTCAGCCCGGCCGCCTCCTTTCCCCGCCTGCCGAGTCAGCCATTGATTCCCGACTGCCGGCACGAAACCACGCCGATTTTTGCTGCACGCCACCGGCAACTCGGCTCTTGAAATAACAAACACTGCATTCCTGCAGGAAGGGGGAGGGCAGGAGTGGTCTGATCTGGGGTGGGGGGTCTTTTCCAAGGAGGAGAGGCAGAGGGGACGGAGAACAGGGAGTCCCTGACTTACGGACACAATTGGGAGCAGAATTTTCAGGGCCGAGCAAGAGGGGTTCTTCAGGTGAGTCGTGTCCGATTGTACGACCCTTCTTTGCCATGGTCGTTAAGCGAATCGCTGCAGTTGTTAAGTGAACCGGACGACCATTAGGCAAATCTGGCTTTCCTCCATTGATTTTGCTTGAGAAGAGACAGTTGTTGAGAAGGTTACAGATGACAGAATAAGAGAGTGGGAAGGGACCTCGGAGGTCTTCTAGTCCAACCCCCTGCTTCAGCAGGAGACCCTATGCCATTCCAGACAAATGGCTATCCAGTCTCTTCTTGAAAACCTCCAGAGATGGAGAGAGAAGGAAGGAAGGAAGGAAGGAAGAAAGAAAGAAAGAAGGAAGGAAGAAAAGAAAGAAAGAAGGAAGGAAGGAAGAAAAGAAAGAAAGAAAGAAGGAAGGAAGGAAGGAAGGAAGGAAGGAAGGAAGGAAGAAAAGAAAGCAAGAAGGAAGGAAGGAAGAAAAGAAAGAAAGAAGGAAGGAAGGAAGAAAAGAAAGAAAGAAAGAAGGAAGGAAGGAAGGAAGAAAAGAAAGAAAGAAGGAAGGAAGGAAAGAAAGAAAGAAAGAAGGAAGGAAGAAAAGAAAGAAAGAAAGAAGGAAGGAAGAAAAGAAAGAAAGAAGGAAGGAAGGAAGAAAGGAAGAAAAGAAAGAAGGAAGGAAGGAAGGAAGGAAGGAAGGAAGGAAGGAAGGAAGGAAGGAAGGAAGGAAGGAAGGATAACTGAGTTGGAAGGGACCCTGGAGATCTTCTAGTCTAATCCCCTACTCAAACAGAAGACCCCCTATATCAGGGATGGGCAACTGTGGCCCTTTTACAACCTGTGGACTTCAATTCCCAGAATTCCTGAGACAGCTGGCTCAGGAATTCTGGGAGTTGAAGTCCACAGGTTGTAAAAGGGCCACAGTTGCCCACTCCTGCCCTATATCATTTGAGACAAATGGTTGTCCAATCTCTTCTTGAAAACCTCCAGTGATGGAGCATTCACAACTTCTGGTGGCCAGCTGTTCCACTGGTTAATTGTCCTCACTGTTAGGAAGTTTCTCCTCATTTGTAGGTTGTTTCTCTCCTTGATTGGTTTCCATCCGTTGCTTCTTGTCCTGCCTTCAGGGGCTTTGGAGAATAAGTTGAAACCCCTCCCCCTTCTTTGGGGCAGCCCCTCAAATACTGAAAGATGCTGTCATGTCCCCCCTAATTCTTCTTTCCTCTAGACCAGCCATGCCCAGTTCCTGCAACCGTTCTTCATAGGTTTTAGCCTCCAGCTCCCTAATCCTCTTTGTTGCTCTTCTCTGCACTCTTTCTAGAGTCTCCACATCTTTTTTTATATATATTTATATACTGCTGTGCTCTAAATCACTCTAGGTGGTGGTGGGGGGTTTAATCCCACCCTCACTTCCCCCAGGGCGCAAACACCCCCGACCCCAGACACATGGCCATTCTGGTATGCTTGAGACAAACACATGTCCATCACTCGGCAAAAAAGTTAAAAAATGAAATGAAATAAAAATAAGCAAAAAACTGAGAACAATATCCTCCTAAAGTAATCAAGAAATTCACGAATTAATGGAGGGAAGATCAAAAAATTGGGGTTATGCAAAATGAGGAAAATCTGGTGAAACAGATTAGAGATCAAAGCCAGATGCATATTAAAAGGTTGTATAGTGCATTACTGGAAATAGATTCAGAAACGGAATTGGTTAAGGACCGTATGATAAAATGGGCACAAAACTTTCAGGAACCAGTGATGATGGAAACGTGGGAAAAGATTTGGGTCAGAAATGTTAAATTTACGCAAGCACAAAATTTGAGAGAGAATTTTTATAAAATGTTTTATAGATGGCACTTAGATCCTAAAATATGGGGGGGGGGAAGAAAATTTTTGTTTTTTGTAAAACTTTTCAATTAAAAAAAAAAAAGAAATTCACGAATTAAAAGGAAAACAAAGAGTGGATTTGATGGACCCAGTGAGTCTCCTTTTTCTGCCGTTCGTCTTCTATTTTTCTCTTTTGTGAGCCAGGCCTGTTCCTGGTCCCAGAGGTACCCAGATCCTTTCCCTCCGTCTCTTGACCCCCTTCCTGCCCACGGAGTTGGGGACCCACCTTGGCGGTACATGCGGAGAGCATCGAGCAGACGGGATCCCCGGATCTGGGCTCTCAGCAGGGGCACCTCCAGCTGCATCAGGCCGGCCTCGCAGTGTTCCCCGTGCAAATCCAGCTCGCTGCTGCTCATCCGCTGGGCATAAGGGCCCTTGGCATCGCCTCGCCAGCCGTTGGCCTTGGGCAGGAAGCAGTGGACGAAATGCAGCTTGGACTTCTTGAGGGTGTCGATCAGGGCATCCTGAAGGGTGGGAGAAGGAGACCACGGTCAAGAGTGGGTGGGGGGCTTGGAAGGAGAGGCGACTGCAGTCCAAAGGACTGCTGACCACTAGCCTGTCCAACGATCTCCCCCATTCATCAACCAACAGGCCATCATCCCCTTTTCATTAATGTTGATCCTCCTGGTCTCTCTTTAAAGTTTATATACTGCTTTTATGCTTTGATATTTTAATGGACGCTGCTCTGGGTCCCTATGAGAGATCGCTATAAGAGGGGTGGACTTTAGATCCCAGAATCCCCCAGGCAGCAATGTTTCAAGAGGGGTGAATTTCAACTCCCAGAATTCCTTAGCCAGCATGCTTTAAGACGGGTGGACTTTGACTCCCAGAATTCCACAGCCAGTATCTAAGGGATTCTGGGAGTTGAAGTTCACCCATCTTCAAGCATGCAGGCTGGAGAATTCTGGGAATTAAAATCCACCCCTCTTAAAGCTTGCCGGCTGGGGGATTCTGGGAATTAAAATCCACCCATTTTAAAGCTTGCTGGCTGGGGGATTCTGGGAGTTGAAATCCACCCCTCTTAAAGCATGCCGGCTGGGGGAATTCTGGGAATCAAAGTCCACCCATCTTCAAGCATGCAGGCTGGGGGATTCTGGGAATTAAAATCCACCCATTTTAAAGCATGCCGGCTGGAGAATTCTGGGAATTAAAATCCACCCATCTTCAAGCATGCAGGCTGGAGAATTCTGGGAATTAAAATCCACCCATCTTAAAGCATGCTGGCTTGGGGATTCTGGGAGTTGAAGTTCACCCATCTTCAAGCATGCAGGCTGGGGGATTCTGGGAATTAAAATCCACCCATCTTCAAGCATGCAGGCTGGGGGATTCTGGGAATTAAAATCCACCCATCTTCAAGCATGCAGGCTGGGGGATTCTGGGAATTAAAATCCACCCATCTTCAAGCATGCAGGCTGGGGGATTCTGGGAATTAAAATCCACCCATTTTAAAGCATGCCGGCTGGAGAATTCTGGGAATTAAAATCCACCCATCTTCAAGCATGCAGGCTGGAGAATTCTGGGAATTAAAATCCACCCATCTTAAAGCATGCTGGCTGGAGAATTCTGGGAATTAAAATCCACCCATTTTAAAGCATGCCGGCTGGAGAATTCTGGGAATTAAAATCCACCCATCTTCAAGCATGCAGGCTGGAGAATTCTGGGAATTAAAATCCACCCATCTTAAAGCATGCTGGCTGGGGGATTCTGGGAGTTGAAGTTCACCCATCTTAAAGCATGCCGGCTGGGGGATTCTGGGAATTAAAATCCACCCATCTTAAAGCTTGCTGGCTGGGGGATTCTGGGAATTAAAATCCACCCATCTTAAAGCATGCAGGCTGGAGAATTCTGGGAATTAAAATCCACCCATCTTAAAGCATGCCGGCTGGGGGATTCTGGGAATTAAAATCCACCCATCTTAAAGCATTGCTGGCTGGGGGATTCTGGGAATTAAAATCCACCCATCTTAAAGCATTGCTGGCTGGGGGATTCTGGAACTGGAAGTCCACCCATCTTAAAGTCGCCTTTCCCTAGACATGCAGGGTCCCCCTTTCCTCTGGGCCCAGAACCCCCCCGAGACTCACCACCTGCAGCTTGACCTGGATGCACACGGACTTCTTCTTCACCGCAGCCACCCCCGTGGTGAAGGTCTTGCGCATGCTGGTGGCTCTGCGCAGGGCCAGCTGGGAGCCCCCCTCCAGGCCCGCGATGGAGCCCGAGAGCACCGTGGTGGCCCCCGCTCGGCCTGCAAAGAGGCTGCTGATGATTTTCCTGAGGAAGGAAAAGGAAAGAGGAGAGAGAGAGAGAGAGAGAGGATGGGTGCCTTCCTTCTCCTCAAGATGAATTAACAGAATAACACTGTTATAACACTCCCTTTCTTTTTTTCCTTCCCTCTTCTCCTCTTCCCTTTCTCTTTTCCATCTTCCTTCCTTCCTTCCTTCCTTCCTTCCTTCCTTCCTTCCTTCCTTCCTTCTTTCCTTCCCTCCCTCCCTCCCTCCCTCCTTCCTTTCTTCCTCCCTCCCTCCCTTCCCATTTCCCTTTGTCATTTTACTCATCTTTTTCCTTTTCCTTCCTTCTTGGGTTCATTTGTGGCTATGTAGGGATTGTAGGCGGATGCCTTGATTGACTCTACCGCCTTGTTCTGCCACTCCTCCTCCTCCACAATTTTCCTTCTCCTTTTTCCTTTCAGATTTTTTTCCTTCCTTCCTTCCTTCCTTCCTTCCTTCCTTCCTTCCTTCCTTCCTTCCTTCCGCTGGAAGGGACCTGGGAGGTCTTCTATTCCAACCCCCCGTTTAAGCAGGAGACCCTAATAGCCTTTCAGGCAAATGCCTGTCCTGTCTCTTCTTCAAAGCCTCCAGTTTCAGAGAAAGGTCCTCCTGCCTGCCTGAGGTCAGAGCTTCCCCGGGCAGCCCAAGGGGGTTTGCTAGCCCACCCACCCACCCACCCAAAGACCGTCTGCCTTACTTTTGGGATTCCTGGAGGAGGACCAAACTGTTCTGAGAGGCAGGATTTTGCCGGACGTAGCTCAGCCAGCCGCTGGTGTCGTACTCCACCCAGTTGGTGCCGTAGCTGTGTCCCAGGAAGAAATGCCGAGCTTTATTGCTCCGGAGAAGCGGGTTGGAGGCTGCCAAAGTAAGAGAGGTGAAAATTCAGGACTCTGGGCCCCCTCCCCATTTAGTCCTAGCTGATCAGGAGGAAATGGGGATTTTGCAGTAACCTTCCTCTGCTACGCCCCCCCCCAAGCTGTGCCCCCACTGTTGTCGTAAATCGAGGACTACCAATCCTTGGCTCCCCTTGGGAGGCTGTTTCTGCTCCAAAGACAGAAGCCAAGAGGGAAAACCAGAGCGACCCCACCGGATTCAGGGTGACTCCAGTTTATCCCAGTTCAACACCCTTCCTTCCCCGAGTACCTTTTTTGTCTCCGTCCTGTGGGCCGTAGTGGGTGAAGAGCCGCTCGAGAAGACCCTCCTCGCTGCCCCCAGGCTGGAAGGACTCCTCCTCCAACAGCCACAGCAGGCCACGGGCTTCGTCGGTCCGGGCCAGGGTGCGAACCTGCGGGGAGGCCCCCAAAATGTTACAGGATGGACATCAGTGATGGAAGTCTCAAAGGGGCTTTTCCAAAAGTCGACTGGACTTCCTTGGGTTTTTCCTTGAAAACGTTTTGCTCCTGATCCAAGAAGCTTCTTCACTGAGGGACACTGAAAGAGGAGGAGGGAGAGAGAAAGAAAGGGAGAGAGAGAGAGAGAGAAAGAAAAGAGAGAGAAAAACAGAAAGAAGGAAGGAAGGAAGGAAAGAGAGGGAGGAGGAAGGGAGAGAGGGAAGGAGGGAGGGAAGGAAGGAAGGAAAAGAAAGAAAGACGGGAGGAGGAAGGAAGGAAGGAAGGAAGGAAGGAAGATGGGAGGGAGGGAGGGAGGGAGGGAAGGAAGGAAGGAAGGAAGGAAGGAAGGAAGGAAAGAAAGAAAGAAAGAAAGAAAGGAGGGAGAGAGGGAGGAAGGAAGGAGGGAAAGAAAGAAAGACAGGAGAGAGAGAGAAAGGAAGGAAGGAAGGGAAGGAGAAAGGAAGGAAGGAAGGAAAGAAAGAAGAGAAAAGAGAGGAGAAAAGGAGCATGAAAGAGAGAGAGAAAGGAAGGAAGAAAGAGGAAGGAAGGAAGGAAAGAAAGAAAGAAAGAAGAGAAAAAGAACATGAAAGAGAGAGAGAGAAAGAAAGAAAGAAAGAGGAAGGAAGGAAGGAAGGAAAGAAAGAAGGGAGAGAGGGAGGGAAGGAAGGAAGGAATGAAGGAAAGAAAGAAAGAAAGAAAGAAAGAAAGAAAGAAAGACAGGAGGGAGAGAGTAAGGAAGGGAGGAAGGGAGGGAGAAAGGAAGGAAGGAAAGAAAGAAAGAAGAGAAAAGAGAGAAGAGAAAAAGAGCATGAAAGAGAGAGAAAGAAAGAAAGCAAGAGGAACGAAGGAAGGAAAGAAAGAAAGAAGAGAAAAAGAGCATGACAGAGAGAGAGAGAGAAAGAAAGCAAGAGGAAGGAAGGAATGAAGGAAAGAAAGAAAGAAGGGAGAGAGGGAGGGAGGGAAGGAAGGAAGGAAGGACGGACGGACAGACCCTGGAAGAACTGAAGAAGCTTCTTGGATGAGAAGCGAAATGTTTTCAAAGAAAAAAACCAGTTACCTTTGGGGCAACCGTGACTTGGAGTGTTGAGAATCTCCACGGACGGTCAGTGACTGGAGATTTGGGGAGGGGGCCTGGAAAAGCAGAGGGACGAGAAGGGTCAGACGCTGCTGCCCCTCCCGGCCTGGCATGCCCCAGCCCCAAAGCCCCGCAGGGGAGGCAGCCCGAGCGGCCGGCTCCGTTCGTTCGGCTCCAGCCTGGGAACAAAAACTTCCCCGCCAAGAATCAATACTTAATAAAAGGGGCTTCGGCTGCACGGAAATTCAATCCGGAGCCTTAAGCCTCGAAATTACTCCCTGCAACTCAGTGGGGAGCACAAAAAGAGCTGCTCTCCGTACAAACACACACAAAAACACACAAAAACACACACACGCCAGGCCCGGGCAGGCGGGAACACACAACCACACAGTCCTCGCGGCGGGGGCTGATGGACTTCAGGCAGGGTTTGGCAGGAAAAATCAGAGAGGGGGGGGCAATTGTGAAAGGGCTTCCCAGAATCCCCCAGCCAGCAGGTTTTAAGAGGGGTGGACTCCAACTCCCAGAATCCCCCAGCCAGCCATGCTTTAAAGCAGAGGTCTTTAAACTTGGCAGCTTTAAGACTTGTGGACTTCAACTCCCAGAATCCCCCAGCCAGCTGGAGAATTCTGGGAGTTGAAGTCCACAAGTCTTAAAGCTGCCAAGTTTGAAGGCCTCTGCTTTAAAATGAGGACTTCCCAGAATTCCCAGGAGCCAGATTCACTTAACAACCGAGCGACTCACTTAACAACTGCAGCGACTCACTTAGCAACTGAGGCAAGAAAGGCAGTTAACACAGGGCAAAAGTCACCGAACCACTGTCTCGCTTAACCACAGAAACTTTTATGCTTAATTACGGGCGTTAAGCCGAGGACCACCTCTGCTAACCCAACAACTGCAACGATCCAGTTGGCAAGGAAAGTCACAAAGCGGGACAGAATTCCCCTGAACCGCCGTCTCAGTTAGCGAACAGAAAGTTTGGTTATGGACCACCTCTGTTAACCCGACAACTGCAACGATTCGCTCAACAACGGGGGCAAGCAACGGTCCCGCTTAGCGGCGGAAATCTGGGGCTCCGTTGCGGTCGTATGTCGAGGACTGCCTCCCTGTGCCCTTAACTTGTATAGTATCACGTCGCAGCCCAACTCTTCCGCAAGGCCAGGGGGTCCCAAGCAAGGAAGGGGAGAGAGACGGAAGAAGGGGAAGAGTTGGGGGCCTTGAACCCCGTTTCCCATGCTGCTTACCAGTGCCTGATGGGACGCTTCGTCCATTGTGGCCACGGAGCCCGAGACACTGGGCTCCAAGGCGTCTAAGGAGAGGTCTACGTTCTCCTAGAGAGCAGGGACAGAGGAGGTGTGATTAGTGTCCAGTGGCCACAGGTCCAAGGCGCCCAGAGAGAGGAGAGATGGAGACACCAGTGGTCAGTGCATTAGTCAGGAGAGAGAGTCCACCGGCCACCCCCTCCGCAGCCCCCCCATCACCGCACCCGCCTGGAAAGTGCAAGGAAATAAAATCCGGGTGGGCTGAAAGAGAGAATTCCCCGTGGGGAGAAAAGGTGAGGAGCAGGATATTGAGGGTCTAGGTGCCCTCTGGAGGACCCAATACGTAGGGCAGGGAGCTCCAAGCTTGGCCATTGGAAGGCTTGTGGACTTCAACTCCCAGAATTCTGGGAGTTAAAGGCCACGAGTCTTCAAGGGTCGCCAAGCTTGGAGACTACCATCTCATCTCGGCATAGGGCAATCTCAGCCGAACAAAATAACAAGAGTGGGGAGGGACCTTGGGGGTCTTCTAGTCCAACCTCCTGCTCAATCAGGAGACCCTACGCCATTTCAGACAAAGGGCTGTCCAGTCTCTTCTTGAAAACCTCCCATGATGGAGCATCCACAGCTTCTGGTGGCAAGCAGTTCCACTGGTCAATTGTTCTCACTGTCAGGAAATTTCTCCTTAATTCCAGGTTGCTTCTCTCCTTGATTAGTTTCCAACCATTGCCCTCCCTTCCTTCCTTCCTTCCTTCCTTCCTTCCTTCCTTCCTTCCTTCCTTCCTTCCTTCCTTCCCTTCCCTTCCCTTCCCTTCCCTTCCCTTCTTCCCTTCCTTTCCTTCCTTCCTTCCATCCTTCCTTCCTTCCTTCCCTTCCTTTCCTTCCTTCCTTCCTTCCATAGAATTATAGAATAACGAAGTTGGAAGGGACTTTAGAGGTCTTCTAGTCCAACCCCGTTCAAGCACAAGACCCTACGCCATTTCAGACAAAGGGCTGTCCAGTCTCTTCTTGAAAACCTCCCATGATGGAGCATCCACAGCTTCTGGTGGCCAGCAGTTCCACTGGTCAATTGTTCTCATTGTCAGGAAATTTCTCCTTAATTCCAGGTTGCTTCTCTCCTTGATTAGTTTCCAACCATTGCCCTCCCTTCCTTCCTTCCTTCCTTCCTTCCTTCCTTCCTTCCTTCCTTCCTTCCTTCCTTCCTTCCCTTCTTCCCTTCCTTTCCTTCCTTCCTTCCATCCTTCCTTCCCTTCCTTTCCTTCCTTCCTTCCTTCCATTGAATTATAGAATAACGAAGTTGGAAGGGACTTTAGAGGTCTTCTAGTCCAACCCCGTTCAAGCACGAGACCCTACGCCATTTCAGACAAAGGGCTGTCCAGTCTCTTCTTGAAAACCTCCCATGATGGAGCATCCACAGCTTCTGGTGGCCAGCAGTTCCACTGGTCAATTGTTCTCACTGTCAGGAAATTTCTCCTTAATTCCAGGTTGCTTCTCTCCTTGATTAGTTTCCAACCATTGCCCTTCCTTCCTTTCCTTCCTTCCCTTCCTTCCTTCCTTCTTTCACTTCCTTCCTTCCTTCCTTCCTTCCTTCCCTTCCCTTCTTCCCTTTCCTTCCTTCCTTCCTTTCCTTCCTTTCCTTCCTTCTTTCACTTCCTTCCTTCCTTCCCTTCCTTCCTTCCTTCCTTCTTTCCCTTCCTTCCTTCCTTCCTTCCCTTCCTTCTTTTCCTTCCTTCCTTCCTTCCTTCCTTCCTTCCTTCCTTCCTTCCTTCCTTCCTTCCATAGAATTATAGAATAACGAAGTTGGAAGGGACTTTAGAGGTCTTCTAGTCCAACCCCCTGTTCAAGCAGGAGACCCTACACCATTCCAGACAAATGGCTGTCCAGTCTCTCCTTAAAAGCTTCCAGCGATGAAGCACCCACAACTTCCGGTGGCAAGCTGTTCCACTGGTTAATTGTTCTCCGAGTCAGGAAATTTCTCCTTAGTTCTAGGTTGCTTCTCTCCTAGTTGCCATCCTTAACAGAATAACGGGGACCCTGGAGGTCTTCTAGTCCAACCCACGCTCCTATACTTTTACAAATGCTCCTATAGCGTTTACAAACTTCTGGTGGCAAGCTGTTCCACTGGTTAATTGTCCTCGCGGTCAGGAAATTCCTCCTTAGTTCACTTCCTTGATGAGTTTCCATCTGTGGCTTCCAGGTCCTCCCCTCCTCTTCTTTTGGGTCCCTCCCTCCCTCCCACCCAGGGAAGCTTACCTCCTTGTATCGCTCCAGCTCCTGCACGAAGGTGCGTTCGTGAAAGAGCCCCTGCAGCCTCTCCTGGGCGTAGTTGTGGCACAGCTCCTCAAACGTGGCCCCCCGGCTCTGTCCGGCCATCTCGGGGTTCTGTAGGCCGGGCGTGTCCACGATCATCATGGAGCACAAGGAACGCTGGTTGGACTTCAGAGCCCTGCAGGGAAAGAGAGGGAGGTCGGAGGGTGGGGTGGAAATGATGTGGGAGGGTTGTTAAGGATATTCTTGGCTCATAACTGATGTTATGGGTTATGGGGCAGAGTACCCCTTGAGTATGCACATGGAAAAACGGCTGAGAGTGTTTATGAATAATCACAGTTTATATACTGACCCACTGAGTTGTGGTAGTCTTCTACTTTTTAGGAAAAGTCCAATAACAATCCAAGTCATACACAGATAAGGCGATAGTTAAAATATCAATTCAGGGATATTCCAAGTACAAAGTCTTCTTACCAGTTGTTGTCATTACACAATAAAAACAGTTCTTCTTGAGTTTCAAACAGGAACGAGTTCAGTATTAAAACAGTCAATAAATAGTAGAAAGCAACAAATTGCAATAATCAAACAAGTGATCATGCAGAGAGATCAGGTAGAGAGTAACAGCCAATAAGCAGATAAAATGGGGTAGTGTCCACAAGCCATGATTCAGGCTTCCCCTTAAGTACATTGGCTAGAGAGCTCAGCCAATCAGGATACAGGATGATGCAATACAGCCTTAAAGCAATATAATACCTTTTGACAAACATGTATGGAGAGTTTATATATTGCCTGACCAACTAGTTAGACAATAGCCATTTCCGAACAAGGGCCCTCGGTTTCTGCCCCACCTGGTAGCAATTCCGCTTGGCTCGCTGGACAAAAGGACATTACGGGTAGTCCTCGGCTTACGACCATGACTGACACCCCCCCTCCCCCCAAATTTGGATCGCTAAGCAGGGCAGTGAGTTTTTTGTCCCGTTTGATAACCTTTCCTGCCACAGTTGTTAAGTGAAACACTGCAGTGGTTAAGGTAGCCTCAAGGTTGTTAAGTGAAACACTGCAGTGGTTAAGGAAGCCTCAAAGTTGTTAAGTGAAACACTGCAGTGGTTATGGTAGCCTCAAGGTTGTTAAGTGAAACACTGCAGTGGTTAAGGTAGCCTCAAGGTTGTTAAGTGAAACACTGCAGTGGTTAAGGTAGCCTCAAGGTTGTTAAGTGAAACACTGAAGTGATTAAGGTAGCTCAAGGTTGTTAAGTGAAACACTGCAGTGGTTATGGTAGCCTCAAGGTTGTTAAGTGAAACATTGCAGTGGTTAAGGTAGCCTCAAGGTTGTTAAGTGAAACACTGCAGTGGTTAAGGTAGCCTCAAGGTTGTTAAGTGAAACACTGCAGTGGTTAAGGTAGCCTCAAGGTTGTTAATTGAAACATTGCAGTGGTTAAGGAAGCCTCAAGATTGTTAAGTGAAACATTGCAGTGGTTAAGGTAGCCTCAAGGTTGTTAAGTGAAACACTGCAGTGGTTAAGTCTGTCACACGGCTGTTAAGTGAAACACTGAAGTGGTTATGGTAGCTCAAGGTTGTTAAGTGAAACACTGAAGTGGTTATGGTAGCTCAAGGTTGTTAAGTGAAACATTGCAGTGGTTAAGGTAGCCTCAAGGTTACCACTTTTTAAAATGTTTTTAATATGTTTTGTTACTGTTTTTTAACTTTGGGGCCAAACTTATATATATCTTTTTAAATTGTTTTTAATGTTTGTATCTATGTTTTTTACTTTGGCTGTACACCGCCCTGAGTCCTTCGGGAGAAGGGCGGTCTATAAATTTGATAATAAATAAATAAATAATAAATTAAAAGGTTGTTAAGTGAAACGCTGCAGTGGTGAAGTCCGTCACACGGTTGTTAAGTGAATCGGGCTTCTCCGTGTGACTCTGCCTGTCAGAAGGTCGCAAAAGGGGATCACGTGTCCCCGGGACACTGGGGCGGTCATAAATACGAGTCAGTTGCCAAGGGCCTGAATTTTGATCACGTGACCATGGGGGATGCTGGAACGGTCGTAAGTGTGGAAAATGGTCCTAAGTCACTTCTTTCAGTGCTGTTGTAACTTCGAATGACCAATAAATGAACTGTTGTTAAAGTCAAGGGCTACCTCTACAGGTAATGCTTGACTTATCACCGTTCGCTTAGTGACCGTTTGAAGTTACAAGGGCACTGAAAAAAGAGACTTATGACCATTTTTCATCCTTATGACCGTTGCATGGTTTCATGGGCGGAATTCGGACATTAGGCCACTGATTCATACTTATGACGGTCACAGTGTCCTGGGATCACGTGATCCCCCTTTGCGACCTTCCAATGAGCAAAATCAATGGGGGAAGCTGGATTCGCTTAACAACCAGTGTTAGTTAACAGCTGCAGTGATTCACTTAAAGTCGTAAAACGGCTCAAAGAACTCATTCAAAACGGTCTCGGTTAGCACAGGAAATTTTGGGCTCACTTATGGTCGTAAGTCGAGGAATACCAGTACCTTTTTATGACCCTGCCTGTCCATCCATGCCTTCGAGCTTTATTTGGCACGATTCCAGATTCCAATTATAGGTGATTTTTGTTAAAATGAAAAAAAAAAAAAAAGATATATAATCACAGGCATGGCATGGCTTTCATCATCCTCGTTTAACGACCCCCATAATCCCTTGCGGGGTGGAGTCTGGGCAACTGAATGGAGCTAGCAGAGCTTTTACTGGCCGGATGCCCTTCCCTGTTGCCGATGAGGAGTTTTGTTCAGTGGATATATATTCATTGAGCCCAGAGAGAGAAATATCTGCCTCTACCTAGGATCGAACTCACAGGCGAGAGCGCCCCCTCTAGGCCACCGCACCACTCTGCTGCCCTGCAGGGCTTTGCTATAATGTCAATAGAGGAAGAAGCCCATTTTGGTCGTGTTACTAAATATGTGGAATGAAATGATTTCTGAAAATCATCCTCAAACGTGGCATTTGCGCATTACGGTGTTGTGACAACAGAGCCTCGTTAAGCGGGAGAAGATTTTCACAGCTAATTAGCCTATTGTCTAAAAAAAAAAAAAAAAATCAAGCGGCAGAAAATTAGCCCAACGGAAGGACACGATTAACTTGGCCTTGGAAAGTCCCAGCATCGGCAGTCCTCGACTTACGACGGCGATAAGAGGCTGGAATTTCCCCGGCTAAGCGAGGCAGCCGCGGAGTGAGTGTTTGCCACAGTCGTTCAACGAATCGCTGCAGCTGTTAAGTGAACCGTGGGGTCGTTAAGCGAATCTGACTCCTCCCACACTCCTCGGCTTTAGAAGGTCGCAAGAACGGATCACGTGACCCTGGGACACTGCGACCACCGTCATAAATAGGAGATAGTTGACAGGTGTCCAGATTTTGATCTTGTGAGCGTGAGAGTGGTGGAACAGTCCTAAGTGTGAAAAACCAGTCGTAAGTCGCTTTTTTTCAGTGCCGTTGTAACTTTGGTCACTAAACGGATGGTTGTAAGTCGAGGACTGCCTGTATTGACAGGAAATGGGGGTACCATATCTGTGTAAATGAAGAAAGGACCCCAAAACTAAACTGAATTTTTTTTATCCAAAGTAGAGACTATATCTAACCTTGTTTCTATTCTGAAATTGCTTCCGGATTTTGTTCTTTCAATGTAAAAATAAATAAATAAATGAAACTTTGATTTTATTTTTGTTAACTAGGCAGGCTCATCGTTCTAGAAATGGCTTGTGCACACTTTTGTTGTGTAAAAGCAAAAAGTTGTGGTTGTCCTTTTGTTTACCTTCTACTGTGCTCAAGAGAGTCGGAAGTTGGTGCCTATTTCTTTCCTTTCCTCCCTTTCAAATATACAAATCAAACTAAACTAAACTAAACTAAACTTTCCTTTCCTACATTTCCGCCTCTTCTTAGTTTCCCACTACTTTTTCGTTTTTTTTTTCTTTGCATTTTATATTTTGAAAAACCATTTTTTTTAAAAAAAAAAAAAAGAGAGAGAAAGGACCCCAAAACTAGAGACCCCAGGACCAAGGGGTTGTGGACGAAGGCTCCTGTTACAATCCAGCTTATTGCCTGGTGGGGTCTCTTTACCTGCAGCTGCACAGGTGTAGCCCCCACCCCTTCGGAGAAAGGACAAAGCCCCCCCCCATCCCTTGGGAGGTTGTGGAGCTATATGGGCTGAAGGACCCCCCCCCCGTCCTCATTTCATCCTGGCTTTTAGAAAGGGGGAAAAACTCGGCTGGGTGTAAAAAGCCCACCCCCCATTGGCATCGGGGGGGGGGGAGGAGGTCTGGCCAGATCTCGGACACTGATGGAGCCTGTTAATGGCCGGAGACGGGCAAGAGTCCCGGTAGTACAGTGGACTAAACCACTGTTATTAACATCAGCTGCCTGCAATTACTGCTGGTTCGAATCTCGCCAGGCTCCAGGTTGACTCAGCCTTCCATCCTTTCTAAGGTAGGTTAAATGAGGACCCAGTTTGTGGGGGCAATAAGCTGACTTTGTATAAATATACAAAAGTATGAAAGGCTATTGCTTAATGCATTGTAAGCCGCCCTGAGTCTCCGGAGAAGGGCGGCATATAAATTAAAGCAAAAAAAAAAAAAGAGGAGGGGGCACGTGGAGGAAGAAGAGACCCCTGCAGTCTCTTACCTGTTGAGTAGGCAGATGAGGAGAGTGAACAGCTCCGAGTACAAGCCGGAGGTCAGGGCTTCCAAGCACTCCAAGGCAGAGGTTTTGGGACCTGCAGAGAGAGGAAAAGGGAGGGGGGAGGTGAGGTGGGTGCTGCCTGGAAGGGATCCCCCGTCCCACCCCACCGCAGCACCAGAAATGAGTCAGGGGTCTCCAAAGGGCTCGGGATACGTTGGATGGGTGGGGAACATCCGTCTCTCTCTTGCCCAGGTCCAGGGGAAGGGGGGGGAGGATGCTCTTATCCAGGTAAAAGTGGCATTACAACACCCCCTCCCCAACTAAATAGGGCAGAGTTTGGGGGAAACCCCTTCCCTTCCCCTTCTGCACAACACCCAGCGGAGGGCCTCACGCTCTGATTCATCTGGTGCTGAGGAGGCTTCCTTCACGAGCCGAATCCAAACGGCTGCTTACCTTGAGTGTGTGTGTGTGTGTGTGAGAGAGAGAGAGAGAGAGAGAGAGAGAGGAAATGAAAGAGGGAGGGAAGGAGAAAGAAAGAAAGAGAGAGAGAGAGAAAGAAAGACTCAAATGTTGCAGTGTGTGTGTGTGAGAGAGAGAGAGAGAAAGAGAGAGAGAGAGAAAAAGAGGAAATGAAAGAGGGAGGGAAAGAAAGAAAAAGAAAGAAAGAAAGAAAGAAAGAAAGAAAGAAAGAAAGAAAGAAAGAAAGAAAGAAAGACTCAAATGTTGCAGTGTGTGTATGTGAGAGAGAAAAAAAGGAAATGAAAGAGGGAGGGAGGGAAAGAGGGAGGGAGAAAGAAAGATAGAAAGAAAGACTCAAATGTTGCAGTGTGTGTGAGAGAGAGAGAGAAAAAGAGGAAATGAAAGAGGGAGGGAAAGAGAAAGAGAGAGAGAGAGAGAGAAAGAAAGAAAGAAAGAAAGAAAGAAAGAAAGAAAGAAAGAAAGAAAGAAAGACGCAAATGTTGCAGTGTGTGTGAGAGAGAGAGAAAAAAAGAGAAAATGAAAGAGGGAGGGAGAGAAAGAAAGAGAAAGAGAGAGAGAGAAAGAAAGAAATTAAGAAAGAAAGACTCAAATGTTGCAGTGTATGTGTGAGAGAGAGAAAAAAAGAGGAAATGAAAGAGGGAGGGAGGGAGGGAGAAAGAAAGATAGAGAGAAAGAAAGAAAAAGAAAGACTCAAATGTTGCAGTGTATGTGTGAGAGAGAGAAAAAAAGAGGAAATGAAAGAGGAAGGGAGAGAGAGAGGGAGGGAGAAAGAAAGATAGAGAGAAAGAAAGAAAAAGACTCAAATGTTGCAGTGTGTGTGAGAGAGAAAGAAAGAAAAAAGAACGAAAGAAAGATTCAAATGTTGCAGTGTATGTGAGAGAGAGAGAGAAAAAGAGGAAATGAACGAGGGAGGGAGGGAGAAAAAGAGAGAAAGAAAGAAAAAGAAAGATTCAAATGTTGCAGTGTATGTGAGAGAGAGAGAGAAAAAGAGGAAATGAACGAGGGAGGGAGGGAGAAAAAGAGAGAAAGAAAGAAAAAGAAAGACTCAAATGTTGCAGTGTGTGAGAAAGAAAGAAAGAAAGAAAGAAAGAAAGAAAGAAAGAAAGAAAGAAAGAAAGAAAGAAAGAAAGAAAGCTCAAATGTCGCAGTCCTGGGATTCCCTGAAGTAACGCATGGATTACATGGAGCCCCTCTTTCCACCCCTCCCTGATCAAGGCCGATTATTTCATGGGGGGGGGGGCTTAGAGCTGACCCCCCACTCAATCTCCCTCTTTCGTGGACTCATTTATTTCCAGCCGCTCCTGGCTCGACCAATCGCCTTGCCTGGCCCCCAATTTGGGGGCGTCCCAACCCCCAGCTGTGAAGCAACCCTGGCCACTCAGTCGCGGGGCAGCCGACCTCCGGCCCGGGGCTGGCTCCAAGTCCCAAGCGCCCTGCAGCCCCGAGTTGGGGCTCTGCCCAGGCCTGGCCACTCACCTGAGCCGTCGGCCAGCCCCGCCTCCTCGGGCCCCTGGCGGAAGGAGGTGGACCTCGGCAGGGAGCCCTTGGGCTGCTGCTTGAAGATGGCCGAGGAGAGCTCCTCCAGGTTGCAGCCCAGGAGGTAGGCGGCTTTCTGGGCCCACTCGTGGCGGGCAAACTGCTTCCTCCCGGCTGGAAGAGAAGAGATGGGGGGGGTGAGCCCAGGAAGGAGAGGGGGGGCCCCATGCCAGCCCAGCACAGCAAGGAGGACCAGCACACCTGGGCAGGGGGGGGGCAAGAGGCCCAGCCCCACCGACAGGGCACTCATCCCTCCCACAGACCCCCCCCCCCCAGAGAAGGGGACGGAGATTTTATAAAAGGCAACTGGACTTTCTTGCGTTTGCTTTCTTTGAAAATGTCTCGCTTCTCGTCCAAGAGGCTTCTTCAGTTCTTCAGAGAGAGAAAAGGAAAAAGAGGGACGGATGGATGGGAGGGAGGGAGGGAGGGAGAGAGAGAGGGAGAAAGGTAGAAAAACAGGAAGGGAAAAAAGGAAGGGAAGTGGAAAGGAGGGAGGAAAGAAAGAAGGAAAGAAGAAGGAAGGAAATGGGAAGGAGGGAGGAAGCTGGGAAAACAGGAAGAAAAAAGAAAGTGAAATGGAAAGGAGGGAAGGAGGAAAGGAGGAAGGGGGAAGGAAGGAGAAAGCCAGGAAAATGGGAAGAAAAAAATAGAAGGGAAAAAAATGGAAGGGAGGGAGGGAGGGAGGAAGGAAATGGGAAGGAAAAAAGAAGGGAAAATGGAAGGGAGGGAGGGAGGGAGGGAGGGAGGAAGGAAAGAAGGAAGGAAAGGAAGGAGGGAGGGAGGGAGGGAGAAAGCCAAGAAAAGAAGAAGGAAGAAAAGAAAGAAAGAAAGGGAAATGAAGGGAAAAAATGGAAGGGAGGGAGGGAGGAAAGAAGGAAGGAAAGAAGGAAGAAGGAAAGAAGGAAAGAAGGGGGTTAGAGGGAAGGAAGGAAGGGGGATGGAGGGAAGGAAGAAAGAAATGAAGGAAGGAAGAAAAGAAAAAGAAAGAAAGGGAAATGAAGGGGAAAATGGAAGGGAGGGAGGGACGAAAGAAGAAAGGTAGGAAGGTAGGAAGGAAGGAAGGAAGGGGGATGGATGGATGGAAGGAAGGAAGGGGGATGGAGGGAAGGAAGAAAGAAATGAAGGAAGGAAGAAAAGGAAGAAAGAAAGAAAGGGAAATGAAGGGGAAAATGGAAGGGAGGGAGGAAGGGAAGAAGGAAGGAAGGAAGGAAGGAAAGAAGGAAGAAGCAAAACCTTTTCAGGGAAAGAAACCCCAAGGAAGCCCAGCTGCCTCCATCCCTGGCCTGAGAGCGGAGGCAGCAGATTCTCCGCAGACGTTTCCCAGGAGGAGATCCCTTCTGCGCCTCTTCCGTGGCCAGGGACCAGAGGAGGGGAGGACAATTGCATTAAGGGGAGGAGGGGGGGCTCCATCGGGGTCCCTGTGGGGCGGGACCCTCGCCCGGCCTTGTGGTCATTCATCGCGCATGGGAGGGAAGAACAAGAGCCAGGAGCAGAGAGGACGAGCGAGCGGCAGCCGAGAAGGTCCTAATGAAAATGTAGTTAGGAAGTTGATGAGACGAGATGGGAGGTCCACCGCCTTACCTGCACTGCCGGGGTAAGCATGGCAGGCAGCCATTTGTGTGTGTGTGTGTTGTGTGTGTGTGTTAGTATGCAATAAAAACCTTCTGTCTGCCTTGCCGACTCTGTTATTCTGCTATCCTTCCTTCCTTCCTTCCTTCCTTCCTTCCTTCCTTCCTTCCTTCCTTCCTTCCTTGCTTCCTTCATTTTACTTTACTTTACTTTACTTTACTTTACTTTACTTTACTTTACTTTACTTTACTTTACTTTACTTTACTTTATTATTTTACTTTACTTTACTTTATTATTTTATTTTATTATTTTATTTATTAGATTTCTATACCGCCCTTCTCCCGAAGGACTCAGGGCGGTGTACAGCCATATTAAAACACATATAAATATTCAAAATTTAAAACAATTTAAAATTGAATATATAAAATATTCCTTCCTTCCTTCCTTCCTTCCTTCCTTCTCCAACACTGGAAGTTTTCAAGAAGGGACTGGACAAGCATTTGTCTCAAATGGTAGAGGTTTCTCCTGCTTGAGCAGGGGGTTGGACTAGAAGACCTCCAAGGTCCTTCCCTCCCTCCCTCCCTGTCCGTCTTTCTTTCTTTCTTTCTTTCTTTCTTTTCTTTCTTTCTCTTTCTTTCTCTTCCTTCCTTCCTTCCTTCCTTCCTTCCTTCCTTCCTTCCTTCCTTCCTTCTTTCTTTCTTTCTTTCTTTCTTCTTCTTTCTTTCTTTCTTTCTTTCTTCTTCCTTCCTTCCTTCCTTCCTTCCTTCCTTCCTTCCTTCCTCCCTCCCTCCCTCCCTCCCTCCCTCCCTTCCTCTCTTTTTCCTTCTTTTTCCTTCTAGAATCCTACGGCTGGAAGGGACCTTGGAGGCCTTCTAGTCCAACCTCCTGCTCAAGCATTCCAGTCCAGACAAACGGCTGTCCAGTCTCTCCTTGAAAAGCCTCCCGTGTTGGAGCACCCACAACTCCTTGTGTCCAGTCGTTCCACTGGTTAATTGTTCCCACTGTAGGGAAGTTTCTCCTTATTTCTAGGTTGCTTCTCTCCATGATTGGCAAACCCTGCTGTGTCCCATCTGAAAATGTAGGGGGTGGGGGAGGGGTCCGCAAGGTATGGTCGAAAAACTCAAGATGACAAGTCCACTGTTAGGAAATGACTATTACCTAACTTGTTGGGTTGGCAATATATAAACCATCAATGTAGCTTTAAGACTGCTGTACTGCATCACACTGTGTCCTGATTGGTTAGCTCTGTAGCCAATGCCCTGAAGAGGGAGCTAGAAACATGGTTTGCTGTTCTTGCTCTCTGATATCTCTGTATGCAAATCCGGAAGAACTGTTTATTGTGAATGACTACGACAACTGGTAAGAAGACTTTGTTATTGGATTATCCCTGGACTGTCGTTTTGCTATCTCCTGCTTTATATGTGTATGACCTGGACTGTTTATTGGACTGTGCCTTACTATTTCCTGAAAGTAAACACAACTCAGTGTATCTGTGTTTATTCGTAACTACTCTCAATAGTTTTCATGTGCACACCCTTGCTACTCAAGGGTTACTCTGTGAATTCCTTAACACCCACTGGTTCAACAGAAGCCCCTCCTGATGCAGGTGGAAACAACGGAGAGCTCTGATGGAACCATTCGTGGCCGCCATCTTGACTGTTTGGGACCACACCTGGGGGAAGCCCCTGTGAAAAAGTGTTGAAATGCCAGGTGTGATGAACCGGCAGCAGAAGGACAGACAGACACGCGAGGCCCGAAAGCTGGATGCAAAGAAACGGAGGGAAGGAGGAGAAGAAGAGAGGGAGAGGTAAAAAGGAGATGGCCTTTGGGGTTAACGGAGAGCACGTTACCTTCACTGCTGTCTGAATTGCACAAGGGACGGCATGCACCATGCAAACACAAAAAGAGTGAGTTAGAAGGCGGATGCGGCACCAACAACACAAATACATACACCCCGGGGGGAAAAAGGTGGGGGGTTTTGAGGCGGAAGACCCTCCCTCACATTCAAAGCAAGCAGGACATTGATGCTCCTTGGCAGGGAGACGCAAAATCTGGGGCACATTTTATCCCCGCTGGGTGTTAAGAGCCAACGGAGTAAAGCAACGGAGATATGGCTCTTAGGTATCCCCCCACCCACCCAAGATCCTTTAGCTCAGCGGCCCCCCAATCTTTGGGGCCCCAGGGACCGGTTCTGTGGAGAGAGGTTTTTCCGTGGACCGGAAGGGAGATGGTTTTGCATGCTGCCTGCATCCCAGAGATGGGACTTCACCTGTTTGGGAGGCTTCTGGCACGCCGTGGCCTGGTCCACATACCATGGTTTGGAGACCCCTGCTTTAGCTAGAGAGGGCCAAGAGCTTCTCAAACTTAGCAACTAGAAGATGGGTGGGCTTCAACTCCCAGAATCCCCCAGACAGCTTGCTTTTAAATGGATGGACTTCCACTCCCAGAATTCCCCAGACAGCAATGCTTTAAGAGGGGTGGACTTCCACTCCCAGAATTCCCCAGCCAGCATCCTTTAAGAGGGGTGGGCTTCCACTCCCAGAATTCCCCAGCCAGCCTGCTTTAAGAGGGATGGACTTCAACTCCCAGAATTCCCCAGCCAACCTACTTTAAGAGGGGTGGACTTCCACTCCCAGAATTCCCCAGCCAACCTACTTTAAGAGGGGTGGACTTCCACTCCCAGAATTCCCCAGCCAGCCATGCTTTAAGAGGGGTGGACTTCAACTCCCAGAATTCCCCAGCCAGCCTACTTTAAGAGGGGTGGACTTCAACTCCCAGAATTCCCCAGCCAACCTACTTTAAGAGGGGTGGACTTCCACTCCCAGAATTCCCCAGCCAGCATCCTTTAAGAGGGGTGGACTTCCACTCCCAGACTTCCCCAGTCAACCTACTTTAAGAGGGGTGGACTTCCACTCCCAGAATTCCCCAGCCAGCATCCTTTAAGAGGGGTGGACTTCCACTCCCAGAATTCCCCAGCCAACCTACTTTAAGAGGGGTGGACTTCCACTCCCAGAATTCCCCAGCCAGCATCCTTTAAGAGGGGTGGACTTCAACTCCCAGAATTCCCCAGCCAACCTACTTTAAGAGGGGTGGACTTCCACTCCCAGAATTCCCCAGCCAGCATCCTTTAAGAGGGGTGGACTTCAACTCCCAGAATTCCCCAGCCAACCTACTTTAAGAGGGGTGGACTTCCACTCCCAGAATTCCCCAGCCAGCATCCTTTAAGAGGGGTGGACTTCCACTCCCAGAATTCCCCAGTCAACCTGCTGGCTGAGGAATTCTGGGAGTTGGTTCATGGTCTTAGAGATACTAATTGCCCGAAGTACGGTAGGAAACCACTCTTGAATTCATTCTATAGTACAGGTAGTCCTCGAGTTATAACCATTCGCTTAGCAACCGTTCCAAATTGCAACCGCACTGAATAAAGTGACTCATGGCTGTTTTTCACACTTAATGACCGTTGTAGAATCCCGGTGATCACAAGATCAAAATTCGTAGGCTCTGCAACTGGCGTGTACAGGTAGTCCGTGAGGTACGGCCACAATTGAGCAACCCAAATTTGTGTTGCTAAGTGAAACATTTATTTGTTCAGTGAATTTTTCCCCGGTTTACGACTTTTCTTGCCATGGTTGTTAAGTGAATCACCGGAGTTGTGAAGTTACACACACACTTGTTAAGCGAATCTGCCTGCCCCATTGACTTTGCTTGTCAGAAGGTCCCAAAAGGGGATTGTGTGACCCCCCCCCCGGGACACTGTGACCGTCATAACTATGAATCAGCTGTCAAGTGTCTGAATTTCGACCACGTTACCATGGGGAAGCTGCAACAGTTGTTAAGTGTGAAAAAGGGTCGTAAGTCACTTTTCTCAGTGCCATTGTAGCTTTGGTCATTAAATGAAAAGTTGTAAGTCGAGGACTACCCGTATTTATGACGGTTGCATTGTCCGAAGCAGTGGTGGGTTGCTCCCGGTTTGCACCGGTTCGCAAGAACCGGTAGTAAAAATTTGTAATAGTTCGGTGAATCGGTAATGACATTGGCTGGCCACGCCCCCAAACCGGTCCCCGGCTCGGTCGCCGCTCGCTTACCCCCTACCTCATCAGAGGCTTTTTTTTTTTTTTTTTTACTTTTAAAAGCGTTTTTTTCTACAACCTCTTCCGCCGAAAAAATGCTGGGATCATCAGAGGCTTTTAAAAGCATTTTTTCCACAGCTGCTTCGGCCAAAGAGGTTGTAAAAAAAATGTTTTTAAAAGAGAAAAAAAGCCTCTGACGATCAGGCAACTCGCTGGGATCGTCAGAGGCTTTTAAAAGCATTTTTTCTACAACCTCTTTGGCCGAGGAGGTTGTAGAAAAAAATGGTTTTAAAAGTAAAAAAAAAAAAAGAAAAGTTGGCCACGCCTACCCAGTCACATTACCCCCCCAGACACCAAGCCACGCCCACAGAATGCCTTTTAAAGCCTCTGACGATCCTTGCTGAGTTGCCTGATCGTCAGAGGCTTCTAAAAGCATTTTTTTCCTGCAACAAGGTTATAGAAAAAAAAATGCTTTTAAAAGTAAAAAAAGAAAAAAGAAAAGTTGGCCACGCCCACCCAGACCCATTACCCCACCACCGAGCCACGCCCTCAAAATAAGCCACGCCCACAGAACTAGTAGTAAAAATTTTAGAAACCCACCCACCCCCGGGGTCCGAAGGTCACATGATCCCTATTTCCAGTAAGTCTGACAAGCAAAATCAACGGAGGAAGCCAGATTCGTTTAACGACCACGGCGAAAGAAGTTCATAAAATCAGTCTTAACTCACTTAATGGTCAACTTGTTTAGCAACGGGAATTATGGCCCCCGTCGTGGTCATAAGTCGAGGACTCCCTGTATGTGCTTTTGCCAGGAAGGAAGACCTCTTCAACCCACACAGGCCAACCCAAAAAATTGTGCCTAACGGACCCACAGCTCAGCTGGCACGAAAGCTTAGTCAGGCTTGCCATCTGCTGGTGGCACCTGAATAAAATGGCCGTTTTTATGATTGGAACATTGCGGGAAGTCCTTGGATGAATATAACAGAATGAGCTGGAAGGGACCTTGGAGGTCTTCTAGTCCAGCCCCCTGCTTAAGGAGGAGAACCTCAACCAAGATCCCATGAGGTACTAATACCACTCTATAAAGCCTTAGTAAGGCCACACCTGGAATCCTGCATCTAGTTTTGGTCCCCACACTATAAAAAAGATGCTGAGATTCTGGAAAGAGTGCAGAGAAGAGCAACCAGGATGATGAAGGGACTGGAGGCTCTAAAAAAATATTATTATTATTATTATTATTATTATTATTATTATTATTATTATTATTATTATTATTATTGTTATTGTTATTGTTATTGTTATTGTTATTATTTAATCTTTAGTGAGATTCACAGCCTTTGAGGCTGGTTAATAGCTCAGCAGCTCGAGTCCGAACCAAGGACCTAGGAACTGTTAAGGTATCGTCGGAGGATGTAAACTGTTCCGAGTAAGGTGGTTTTTTGTAGAGTCAAAATGTTCAAGTCCGGCAAATTTAGAATTTCTCAATAGCGGGGTAGCCCTTTGGGTATTGCTCCGAGGGCTCCAATTACAATCGGGACAACACACAATTTCTTTTTCCACAGTCGCTCAACTTCAATTTGCAAGTCCCGGTACTTTGTGATTTTTTTCTTGCTGCTTATCTTCCATCCGTGCATCACCAGGTATTGCAATGGTATTATTATTATTATTATTATTATTATTATTATTATTATTATTATTATTATTATTATTATTATTATTATTATTTCATAATAGTTCATTATATGATGAACGGTTTCAGGAACTGGGCCTGGCTAGTCTGGAGAAGAGAAGGACCAGGGGAGACAGGAGAGCATCTTCCAATATCTGAGGGGCTGCCACAGAGAGGAGGAAGGGGGTCAAGCTGTTTTCCAAAGCACCCGAAGGCCAGACAAGGAACAATGGATGGAAACTGACCAAGGAGAGATTCAACCTGGAAATAAGGAGGAATTTTCTGACAGGGAGAACCATCAACCCATGGAGCAGAAGTTGCCTTTGGAAGTTGTGGGAGCTTCATCCTTGGAGACTTTCAAGAAGAGACTGGACAGAAATAGTGCATGATCTCTTGATTGGGCAGGGGGTTGGACTAGATGACCTACAAGGTCCCTTCCAACTCTGTTCATGTTAAACTTGGGGAATTCTGGGAGTGGAAGTCCACCCCTCCTAAATTTGCCAAGAAATCCTGCTCCAAAAATTTAAGGAAATTCACAGCAACCTTCTTTCTCCCTTTCGGCTCCAACGGGGTCTTTTAAAACCTTGTTTGGAGAACTGGGCCCCGAGTTTCCTTTCTTCTCACGTTTCCCTTTCCCGTCTCCCTTTAAAACTCCTTGAAGGTCCAAACCAGCCCAGGGATTATTTCCAAACTTCCTCTGACCTACTTTGGAAGCTTTTTTAAGTTTAATTAAAAAAAATCAAAAAACCCCAGAGAAAAATGCTTCAAATAAATGAGATAAGACGAACGCGGCCAAAGCAGGTGTGGGGAATTCTGGATGGGCTAGTCGAGTTTCTCTTTGTCCTTCTCGCTTCAAACGAGAACGTGCATGGGGGTGGGTGGGGGGTTGGGAGGTATCCTTCCTTGCAGGGGTCTCTAGCAATGAGGGATGGTCCCTCTTTTCGACTTGGGAGAGAGAAGCTGGCCCTTTTTTTGAAAAGGAAGGACATGGCTCAAATAGAACATAGAATCATGGTTGCCCAGTCTCTTCTTGAAAAGCTCCAGTGATGGAGCATTCACAACTTCCTGGTTGCAAGCAGTTCCACTGGTTAATTGTCCTCACTGTCAGGAAGTTTCTCCTTAATCCCAAATTGTTTCCCTCCTTGATTAGTTTCCATCTATTGCCCTCCCTCTCTCTCTCTCTCTCTCCTTCCTTCCTTCCTTCCTTCCTTCCTTCCTTCCTTTCCTTCCTTCCTTTCCTTCCTTCCTTCCTTCCTTCTTTCTTTCCTTTCCTTCCTTTCTTCCTTCCTTTCCCTTCCTTCCTTCCTTCCTTCCTTCCCTTCCTTCCTTCTTTCCTTCCTTTCCTTCCTTCCTTTCTTTCCTTCCTTCCTTCCTATCCATCCATCCACCCATCCATCCATCCATCCATCGAATAAAAGAATAACAGAGTTAGAAGGGACCTGGGAGGTCTTCTAGTCCAACCCCTTGCTCAAGCAGGAGACCCCAGACAAGGGGCTCTCCAGTCTCTTCTTAAAATCCTCCAGTGATGGAGCAGCCACACCTCCCGCTGATCGATTAATTAATTAATTAATTAGCAGCATAACAGAGTTGGAAGGGGCCTAGAGGTGGAGCTCACTCCCCTCACAATCAGGAGGCTGTGAGTTCGATCCTAGGTAGAGGCAGATATTTCTCACTCTGGGCACAATGAGAATGTATCTGCTGGGGGGGGAAAAACTCCGCATTGGCGACCGGAAGGGCATCCAGCCAGTAAACACTCAGCTCCAATCAGTTGCCCCGATTCCAGCCCGCAAGGGATTACGGAGTCATTAAACGATGAAGAAATAAATAAATTGTTATTTATTTGGAAGGGACCTTGGAGGTCTTCTAGTCCAACCCCCTTCTCAGGCAGGAAACCCTATAGCATTCCAGACAAGTGGCAGTCCAATCTCTTCTTAAAAACCTCCAGTGATGAAGCTCCCACAACTTCCGCAGGCAAGTTCTTCCTGGAGTTAATTGTTCTCACTGTCGGGAGATTTCTCCTTAATTCTAGGTTGCTTCTCACCTTGATGGGTTTCCATCCATTGCTAACCACGAGACTAGCCATGCCCAGTTCCTGCAACCGTTCGTCGTATGTTTTAGCCTCCAATCCAGGGGTGAAATGCTCCCGGTTCGGATCGGATCGCCCAATCCGGTAGCGATCGAGGCGGGTGGTTCGGAGAAACGGTAGCAAAAATCCCTGCCCTCCCCCCACCCCATTGCCAGCTGAGCCGCGCAATCATCAGAGGCTGTTTTTTTAATTTTTAAAAGCATATTTTCTACAACCTCTTCGGCCGAAAAAATGCTTTTGAAAGTAAAAAAAAAAGCATCTGAGCTGGGATCATCAGAGGCTTTTTTTTTTAAAAAAAAAAGAAAGCCTCTGCCAATCAGGCAAGTCAGCTGGGATTGTCAGAGGCTTTTAAAAGCATTTTTTCTACAACTTCTTCGGCCGAAAAAATGCTTTTAAAAGTAAAAAAAAAAAGCCTCTGATGATTGACGCGGCTCAGCTGGGATCATCAGAGGCTTTTAAAAGCATTTTTTCTACAACCTCTTCGGCCGAAGAGGTTGTAGAAAAAATGCTTTTAAAAGTAAAAAAAAAAAGCCTCTGAGCTGGGATTGTCAAAGGCTTTTAAAAAAAAAAAGAAAGCCTCTGCTGATCAGGCAAGTCAGCTGGGATCGTCAGAGGCTTTTAAAAGCATTTTTTCTACAACCTCTTTGGCCGAAAAAATGCTTTTAAAAGTAAAAAGAAAAAAAGCCTCTGATGATGACGCGGCTCAGCTGGGATCATCAGAGGCTTTTAAAAGCATTTTTTCTACAACCTCTTCGGCCGAAGAGGTTATAGAAAAAATGTTTTTAAAAGGAAAAAAAGCCTCTGCCGATCAGGCAAGTCAGCTGGGATCGTCAGAGGCTTTTAAAAGCATTTTTTCTACAACCTCTTTGGCCGAAAAAATGCTTTTAAAAGTAAAAAAGAAAAAAAGCCTCTGATGATGACGCGGCTCAGCTGGGATCATCAGAGGCTTTTAAAAGCATTTTTTTCTACAACCTCTTCGGCCGAAGAGGTTATAGAAAAAATGTTTTTAAAAGGAAAAAAAGCCTCTGCCGATCAGGCAAATCAGCTGGGATCATCAGAGGCTTTTAAAAGCATTTTTTCTACAACCTCTCCGGCCGAAGAGGTTGTAGAAAAAATGGTTTTAAAAAGAGAAAAAAAAAAAGTTGGCCCACTCAGTCATATTAACCCCTCCCACCACAGAACCGGTACTAACAAATTTTACATTTCACCACTGCTCCAATCCTCTTGCTGCTCTTCTCTGCACTCTTTCTAGATCTATAACTGGGGTTTCGGATGATGGTTTGTTTCCCCAGAGCTTGTGGGATGGTTTCCAAAATGCTAAATGCCCCCCCACCCCCCCCACCCCGCTTACCTTTGGTGGCTCCAGCCGCCCCCAGGTGGCAAATGGCGCCCAGGACGAGCCAGAAGGCCTTCTGCTCCTCGCCGGAGATGCCCATCACCTTCATGGCCGCCTGCAGCTTGCTGAACTGCTGAGCTGCTTTCTGCTTCTCCTCCGGCTGCAACCAAAGAGGAAAAGAAAAGAAAAAACCAGTAAGAAAAAATTCAAGACTATTGTAAAAAAAACCTCCCGAAGTCTTTTTTTTTTTTTTTTTGTAGCGCCGCCCGCAAGGATGACAAGAGGGTTACTCCGCTAGAGCGGGGTTAGGCCGGGAGATCTCGCTCAGATCCTCTCCCGGCGGGGATGAAAAAGCAGGTAAGCCTTTAATTAAAACTCCGCGTAAACCCTTTAGACACGGGAAGAGAGGCTCCTCGACGACGCAGAGCGAGCCGGATGGCGCCGTGCGGGGAGAAGACACGGCTTCAGCGGAAAAAATCCTGGTAGATCGTCCCAAAGATTTCTGGGTCGATCGTCCCAGGACTTTCTGGGGTTTTTTTTCTTTTGAAGAGGTTTCTCTTCTCATCCAAGAAGCTTCTTCAGCTCTGCCCGAATGGTGGGGAAGGGAAGGATTGATATTCCTTGCAGACAGCTGGTCGTTTGCATCCTTTTAGAAGGTTCTTGAGGCCACTTGGAGGTTTACCTGTGCCCTCAGGGTCACCTGAGTGGTGCAAATGATTCCTGTGGCCTGCAATTTTTTCTTCTGGAAATCCATTTTTACTCCCACACCATTCCAAGGGGGCTCATCCCAAATTGTATGGCTAAAAGTCTGTAGAGATTCTCCGTCATCCATGGTTGTCCCAAAGGTGCTTCCTTCAGGAGGCAAATGGGCTTTTTGGTTTTTCTTTGAAGACATTTTGCTTCTCATCCAAGAAGCTTCTTCAGCTCTGACTGGATGATGGGGAAAGGAAGAATTTATACGCCTTGCAGACAGCTGGTCATTGGCATCCTTTTAGAGAGACGTTGAGGAAACCTGGGAGTTTTGTCTGTGTCCTCGGGGGTCACCTGAGAGGTGCAAATGGGTGTGGAACCTTCTCTGGGAAGGGGGAGGAATACAACTTCATCTACCTCTGGTCTTCAACACAGTCCTTTCAGCAGTTCCAAGGAGGCTCCACGCCCATTTGCACAAAATCAGAATTATGTGGGGGTCCTTGGTGGTCCCTGATCTTGGTTGTCTTTTGCACTGATCATGTTACCTAGCTGGGTCGTGAAAAGTCTGCAAGAAAACCACCAAGCTGAGAGACCACTTAGGACCCTACAGTCCTCCTCCTCTTCCTCCTCCTTCTCCTCCTCTTACCAAACCCCCTTCCCTTCCAGCACTGATAATGTTACCTAGTTGGATCATGAAACGTCTGCAAGAAAACAACCCAGCTCAGAGAGTATCAAGGACCCCGCAGTCCTTTTCCTCCCCCTCCTCCTCCTCCTTGCAGACAGCTGGTCATTTGCATCCATTTAGAGGGTCGTTGAGGCCACTTGGGGGTTTACCTGTGTCCTCAGGGTCACCTGAGTGGTGCAAATGGGGGTGGAGCCTTCTACAAGGCAGTCCTTTCAGCAGTTCCAAGAAGGTTCCACACTCATTTGCACCACTCAGGTGACCCTGAGGACACAGGTAAACCCCCAAGTGGCCTCAACGACCCTCTAAAACAGTGTTTCTCAACCTTGGAAGCTTGAAGATGGGTGGACTTCAACTCCCAGAATCCCCCAGCCAGCGTTGCTGGCTGGGGGATTCTGGGAGTTGAAGTCCACCCATCTTCAAGCTTCCAAGGTTGAGAAACACTGCTCTAAAAAGGATGCAAATTACCAGCTGTCTGCAAGGAGTATCAATCCTTCCATTCCCAACATCCAGTCAGAGCTGAAGAAGCTTCTTGGATGAGAAGAGAAACGTCTTCAAAAGAAAAAAAAAAACAGAAAGTCCAGTTGCCTCTTGGAAAAAAATGCATCTTTGGGACAACCAGGATTTGGATGACTGGAGAATCTCCATACACCTTTAGGCCTGGTATATATTGGTCAACATCAATCCCAGGTCTTGTCCCGCTCCTCAGCCAACCATGCCCCCCTTCCAAACAGCCCTGGTACCTTGGACAGAGGCACGATGCCGAAGACGTTGTTCTCAGCCAGGTGGTTGAAGTGAAGCTCCGTCCTGCAAAGAGAGGAGGAAGAGGAGAGGATGGTACCCGAAGTAACAGGTTGACCAGACCTGGGCATTTTATGCCCCCAGGCCACATCCGGCCCTTCGGTTATCCCTTTCCAGCTTCAGCTGGATTGTTTGACAAGTACTTCCGTAAAGTAGTTCTGATTTTACAGATAGTCCTCGACTTACAACATTGAGTGACCGTTCGGAGTTACACTGAGAAAAACTGACTCCGTTTTTCACAACGATGACCGTTGCAGGATGGTCACACGATAAAAAAATTCGGACGCTTGGCAACTGTGGTTCGTATTTACGACGGTGGCAGGGTCCCCGAGTTACGTGATCTCCTTTTGCGGCCTTCCAACAAAGCAATTGGGGGAAGCCGGAGTCGCTTAACGACCGTGTGACTCACTTAACAACTGCAGCAATCCACTTAACAGCCGTGCCAAGCAAGGTCGTAAAATGGGGTATTTTTTTAACCGCTGTCTTGCTTAGCAGCAGGAATTTTGAAACTTACAGCTTTGGTTGTAAGTAGAGGATTACCTGTATTTTGAAGGCAAACTGCTATTTTTTTTCCCCCAGTTTATGAATGTGTGTTTGTGAATGCCTATTCACGGCCATATTGATTTAGCCCTTTGCAATCATCCCATTTTCTGATGTCGCCCCTTGGGAAAATTAATTGCCCACCTTGGCGGAGACCAGGGGTGAAATGCTCCCAGTTCAGACCGGATCGCCTGATCTGGTAGCGATGGCGGCGGGTGGTTCAGAGAACCAGTAGTAAAAATCCCTGGCCCTCCCCCCATGCCCAGCTGAGCCGCACAATCATCAGAGGCTTTTTTTTTTTACTTTTAAAAGCATTTTTTCTACAACCTCTTCAGACAAAAAAATGCTTTTAAAAGTAAAAAAAAAGCCTCTGATGATTGCACGGCTCAGCTGGGATCAGAGGCTTTTAAAAGCATTTTTTTTACAACCCCTTCGGCCAAAGAGGTTGTAGAAAAAATGCTTTTAAAAGAAAAAAAAGCCTCTGACGATCAGGCAACTCAGCTGGGACCAGAGCGGCCCATTCAAGAAGGAGAGTGAGCGACTCCGGTACCTTTCAGGTTCTCCCAGCAGTGGGAGACAGGTGAGCAGTGGGAGTCCGGGGAATGGGGCGGGTGGCCGGAGCCGCGGGAGAAAGAAATTTAAAAAGTTTTCCTACTGGGTTCTGTGGGCGTGGCTTGGTGGAAGGGGTTTTTGGGGCTGAGTGGGCGTGGCTGTGAGTGACATCGAGTTGGCCACACCCACTCAGTCACAGGACACCCCCCCCACCAAGCCACGCCCACAGAACCGGTAGGGGAAAATTTTAGATTTCACCCCTGCCCTGAAGTCCACTAGCCCTAATATCCCACACCATGGACAACTTATGAAGGTGGACAAACCTTCCGGCAGGCGTAGAAGCACCCCAGATCCAAACAGGGTCACCCTGAAGACCCCCTCCTCCCACCCCTCCTTTCAAAGCACCCCGGTTTTTTGAGGTCTCCCCAAACGCTCAAAGACCTCGGGGGGGTCTCCTTACCGTAAGGCGTTGTCCGGGCAGGCCAGGAGATAGTAGAAGACGTTGAAGGTCGCCTCGTTGGAGGGGCGTTTGGCCACTCTGAGTTTCTCCAGCAACATAGTCTGAGGAAAGCAATTGGGAAAGAAGGTTGGGTGTGGGCACCAGCAGCCTCTGAGGGCAGCCCACTTTTTCCCCCAGCTTTGGATGGTGGGGGTGACTCTGTTGGACTTGGTCAACTGGTCTTCTCGCTCCAGGTTGTAGGAGGTGCTGGTTCTGTCCTTAGCAGCATCTCCGGACAAGACAGACAGCTGCCCGTCAAACTCAACCAATGTTCCTCAAACGTGCCTACTTTAAGGTTGGAGGACTCCAACTCCCAGAATCCCCCAGCCGGCAAGATTTAAGGTGGGTGGACTGCAACTCCCAGAATCCCCCAGCCACCATGATTTAAGATTGATGGACTCCAATTCCCAGAATCTCCCAGCCGGCATGATTGAAGGTGGATGGACTCCAATTCCCAGAATCCCCCAGCCGGCAAGATTTAAGGTGGGTGGACTGCAACTCCCAGAATCCCCCAGCTGCCATGATTTAAGATTGATGGACTCCAATTCCCAGAATCCCCCAGCCGACAAGATTTAAGGTGGGTGGACTGCAACTCCCAGAATCCCCCAGCCGCCATGATTTAAGATTGATGGACTCCAATTCCCAGAATCCCCCAGCCGACAAGATTTAAGGTGGGTGGACTGCAACTCCCAGAATCCCCCAGCCGCCATGATTTAAGATTGATGGACTCCAATTCCCAGAATCCCCCAGCCGGCATGATTGAAGGTGGGTGGACTGCAACTCCCAGAATCCCCCAGCCGCCATGATTTAAGATTGATGGACTCCAATTCCCAGAATCCCCCAGCCGGCATGATTGAAGGTGGGTTGACTGCAACTCCCCGAATCCCCCAGCTGCCATGATTTAAGATTGATGGACTCCAATTCCCAGAATCCCTCAGTTGGCATGATTTAAGATTGCGGGCTCAATTACGTTTGTAAGTCTACAAGTAGTCCTTGTCTTACAGCCGTTTGTTTAGTGACCATTTGAACTTACAATGGCGCTGAAAAAAGTAACATGACCATTTTTTATATGGATGACGGTTACAGCCTCCCCGTGTCACGGGATCAAAATCCAGCCACTTGGCAACTGGCAGGTACTTATGACGGTCACAGTGTCCCTGAGGGAGGGGGGGAAGTGTCACGTGATCCCCTTTTGGGACCATCTGACGAGCAAAGTCCACAGGGAAGCCGGATTCCCTTAACGACCGTGTGACTCACTTAACAACTGCAGGGATTCGCTTAAGAACCTTGGCCAGAAAGGTCCTAAAATGGGGACAAAACTCCCGTTATCAAATGCCTCGCTTAGCAACATAAATTCTGAGCTCCATTTTTTTGGCCGTAAATCAAGAATCACTTGCAACGCAGTTTTCGGCCCTTAGAAAGAACGACAGGTGAGCTAGAGAAGCCCAGAGACCCCCCCTGGCTCACCTGGACGGAAGCCGATGCCACCTGGCCGGCCTGGTCGAAGTCCAGGGAGATAATTTGGGAGAATCGGGTGGCATTGCTGTTCAGGCTGGTGCTGCTGTTTCCGAAGGCTTCCAGGATGGTGTAAAGGGCCTGCCACTTCTCCACTGCCCAGGACGAAAGAGAGTGGGGGGGGGACAGGAGGTGGGATTAGTGTGCGTGTGTGTGCACAGGCGTGGCTCCAGCCCAGAGCATGCTTGCACCCTCACCGGCCATTGCTGGGGTCTAGAGCAAGGGGTGTCCAACTTCGGTTGCTTCTAAGACTTGGGGGCTTCAACGCCCAGAATTCCCCAAGTGGCCAAAGTTGGAGACCCTCCCTCTCTCTCTCTCGAGGGATGCTGGAGATTCTGCCACTCAATCCAAAGGCACAGATGCACACCCACGGCTTCTCACAGACAGGAGTCACCCCTGGAGGGTTGCACTGTTGCACGCCAAATTCTTCTCTGGCATTATTTAGGCAAAACAGCCCTTCGAATTCTCAAGAGACACCAGGTGCACAACAGGAAGGGAGGGAGGGAGGAAGTGAAGGAGGGGAGAGAGGACAGAAGAAAGGAAGGAAGGAAGGAAGGAAGGAAGGAAGGAAGGAAGGAAGGAAGGAGGGAGGGAGGGAGGGAGGAAGGGAGGAAGGAAGATGAGAAGGAAGGAGAAGATGAGAAGGAAGGAAGGAGGGGGAAGGAAGGAAGGAAGGAAGGAAGGAAGGAAGGGAGGGAGGGAGAAGATGAGAAGGAAGGGAGGAAGGAGGAAGGAAGGAAGGGAAGATGAGAAGGAAAAAAAGGGAAGATGAGAAGGAAGGAAAGAGGGAGGGAGGGAAGGAGGAAGGAAGATGGGAAGGAAGGAGAGGATTGGAGGAAGAAAGGACGAAAGAGAGGGAGGGAGCCAACAAAAGAAGCAAGGAAGGGGAAAAGGGAGGGAGGGAGGGAGGGGAGAGAGGAAAGGAGGAAGGCAGGAAGGAGGGAGGGAGGGAGGAAGGAAGTTGAGAAGAAAGATGGGAAGGAAGGAGAGGATCGGAGGAAGAAAGGACGAAAGAGGAGAGGGAGGGAGCCAACAAAAGAAGCAAGGAAGGGGAAAAGGGAGGGAGGGAGGGAGGGAGGGAGAGAGGACAGAAGGAAGGAGGGAGGGAAGGAAGGAGGAAGGAAGGAAGGAGGGAGGGAGGGGAGATAGGAACGAAGGAAGGAAGGAAGGAAGGAAGAAAGGAAGGAAGGAAGGAAGGAAGGAAGGAAGGAAGGAAGGAAGGAAGGAAGGAAGAAAGAAAGAAAGAAAGAAAGAAAACGAGCTCTCTGCTGCAGATCTTCCCTCCTTCCCAGCTGGCTTTCTTTGGCCCCAACCTCAGTGGATTCCCAACCCCGCTAGGCCTCCCCTTCCCCCCCTCCTCCCCCTCCCTCCGACTGACCCACCTGAGAAGACCTTCCCGGAGCTGCCGGCGATGGTGGCCAGGTACTGGACCAGGTGCTGGCAGTTGGTGCTCTTCCCGCTGCCGCTGCTGCCCAGGAAGACGATGGACTGGTCTTGGCGGCTCATCAGCATGGCCCGATAGGCCGCCTGGGCCATGGCGTAAATGTGCGGGGAGGTGTCCTCCTTCCGGCACCCCTTGAACATGTGCATCACCTGGGGAAAGCAGCCGGCTTAGTACGGGTATGTGTGTGTGTGTGTCCTCGACTTACGACCGTTCGTTTAGTGGCTGTCCGAAGTTATAGCAGGACTGAAAAATGGCGATTTAAGGACGTGGTCAGGTGTATCAAAATCCAGATGCTCGGCAACTGACTCGTACTTATGACGTGTCCCCAGGGTCACGGGATCCCCTTTGGCGGCCTTCCATCCACAAAGTCAACGGGGGGGAAGTTGGATTCCCTTAATGACGGCGTGACTAACTTGTCGGCCGTACGGATTCCCTTTAACAACGGGGGGGGGGAGGAAGGTCGTAATACAGAGGCAAAGCTCACTTAGCAACCGTCTCGCTTAGCAACACACATCCGGGGCTCCGCTGCGGTCACAAGTCGAGGACCGCCTGCGTTACGTCCTCTGTGGGGAGAGAGGGGGGGGTCCCCATACCCACCTTCTCCGAGTACATGGATGGAGAGCTGAGAGGGTTAATGACGACCAGGTTGGGCCCGGCGTAGGTGTGAATGAGGTTGCCACCATAGCGCTGGCGGAGGGTGTGAAGGGCACTGGACTCGTTGAGGTAGACCAGGTTGGCCAGCTCCTCCAACCGGTCGCAGGACGGAGGATTGGCCTGATTTGAAGGGGGAAAAAATAGAGGTTAGTTTGGACAAGACCAGGATTTTGCTACAGAATCATATCATCCTAGGGTTGGAAGGCACCTTAGAGGTCTTCTAGTCCAGCCCTCTGCTCAAGTAGGAGACCATAAACCATTTCAGGTAAGTGGCTGTCCAGTCTCTTCTTAAACAGCCTCCAGTGATGGAGCACCCACAACTTCTGGTGGCAAGCTGTTCCACTGGTTAATTGTCCTCACTGCTAGGAAGTTTCTCCTTGGTTCTGGTGCTTTGGAGAATAGCTTGACCCCCTCTTCTTTGGGGCAGCCCCTCAAATATTGGAACTCTGCTATCATGTCTCTCCTGGTCCTTCTTTTCATTAAACTAGACATACCCAATTCCTGCAACTGTTCTTCGTATTATAACAGAATATAATATAATATATCCCGCCCTGAGTCTTCGGAGAGGGGCGGCATATAAATTTAATTAAATTAATTAAATTAATTAAATTATAACACAATAACAGAGCTGGAAGGGATTTTGGAGGTCCTAGTCCAGCCCCTGCTCAATACTATCCCTGTCAATTCAGTCTTTCCTTTAAAAACTTCCATTTTGGAGCATTCACAATTCCTTGACTAATTTCCATCCGTTCTTTCTTGTCCTGCCTTCAGGGGCTTTGGAAGGTAGGTTGATCCCCTCTTCTTGGTGGCAGCCCCCCAAATATTGAAAGAGACTATCATTTCGCCAGATGGGCTGAATCGGTAGGGGGATTCTAAATATTTCGTAATTTTAATTTGATTTTTAATTATTTTAAATTGATTTTAACTGTTGATGTCATTCTCTTGTCGTTTTTGTAAGCCGCCCTGAGGCCGACGGGAGGAGGGCGGCATATAAATTACATAAATAAATAAATAAATAAATAAATAAATAAATAAATAAATAAATAAATAAATAACTCCCCTGGTCCTTCTGTTCATTTAACAAGCATATTTTAATCATCTTTTTATTCCTGCCTCTTGGAGAAATCAGGAAATTCCTCCTTAATTCCAGGTTGTTTCTCTCCTTGATTGGTTTCCATCCGTTGCTTCTTGTCCTGCCTTCAGGGGCTTTGGAGAATAAGTTGAAACCCCCCCCTCTTCTTTGGGGCAGCCCCTCAAATACTGAAAGAAGCTGTCATGTCCCCCTAATTCTTCTTTTCTCTAGACTATTTATTTATTTATTTATTATATTTCTATACCGCCTTTCTCCCGTAGGACTCAAGGCGGTGTACAGTCAAGAAAAATATAGACACACAAACATCATAAAATTGCTAATTAAAATTATTACTTAGTTTGGTCAATTAAATAATAATAATAAATTATTTAATAATTATTAAATAATAATTAGACTAGCCAGGCCCAGTTCCTGCAACTGTTCTTCGTATGTTTTAGCCTCCAGTCCCCTAATCGTCTTTCTTGCTCTTCTCTGCACTCTTTCTAGAGTCTCAACATCTTTTTATATATATATATTTATATCAGGGGTGGATTCTAATTTTTTTTACTAACAGTTCTGTGGGCGTGGCTTGGTGAGGGTAATGTGACTGGGTGGGCGTGGCCAACTTTTTTTTTTTTTTTAACTTTTAAAAGCATTTTTTTCTACAACCTTAAGAGGTTGCAGAAAAAAAAAATGCTTTTAGAAGCCTCTGACGATCAGGCAACTCAGCTGGGATCGCCAGAGGCTTTTAAAGGCATTTTTCTTTCCTACAACCTCTTCGGCCGAAGAGGTTGTAGAAAAAATGCTTTTAAAAGTGTAAAAAAAAAAAAAGCCTCAGATGAGGAGGGTGGGGTAGGCGACCGGCGAGCGGGCCGGGGACCGGTTCGGGGAGGTGGCCAGCTAATGTTATCGGTTCCCCGAACTACTACAAATTTTTACTACCGATTCCTGCGAACTGGGAGCAACCCACCACTGATTTATATACTGCTGTGCTCTAAATCACTCTAGGTGGTGGTGGGGGGTTTAATCCCACCCTCACTTCCCCCAGGGTGCAAACACCCCAGACCCCAGACAACATGGACATTCTGGTATGCTTGAGACAAACGCATGTCCATCATTCGGCAAAGAAGTGAAAAAATGAAATGAAATAAAAATAAGCAAAGATTTAAGAACAACCACCTCCTAAGGCCGTGATGGCGAACCTATGGCACGTGTGCCACACGTGGCACGCAGAGCCATATCGGTGGGCATATGAGCTCAGCTCCGGCACACATGTGCATGCTGGCCAGCTGATTTTCGGGCCTCCTGGGCCCACTGGAAGTCAGCAAACAGGCCGTTTCCGGCCCCCAGAAGGCCTCCGGGGGGGGCTGTTTTCGCCCTCCCAGGCTCCTAGAAAGGCTCTGGAGCCTGGGGAGGGCAAAAAAAACCAGGCCTACCGGGCCCATTGGGTGCACAGGGGTGGGGCACATAGAATTATGGGTGTGGGCACACGTGCGTGCGCCCCCCCCCCCCGGCGCTTCCCCCGCTTTTGGCACTCGATGGCAAAAAGGTTAGCCATCACTGTCCTAAGGTAATCAAGAAATTCATAAATTAGAAGGGGGGGGGAAGGGTGGATTTGATGGACTCAGGGGGTCCCTTTTTCTGCTGTTCGTTTTCTATTTTCCTTTTTGTTTAATTTCTTTTTGTCTCATGGCTTGGGAGACCTGGCCCAGCTTCCCCCTCCTACCTTTTCAATGTCATCTTCCTCCACTTCCAGAACGGCCCCATCATAGTCCAGTTTCACTTTCACTTTTCCCTCCGGTAAGAGGCTGGCAGTGTCACTCTTCAGCTGGCTCGCTGGGAAAGCAGAGAGAGAGAGAAGGTGAGGGGCCACGAAGTCCACTAGGGCAGGGGTCTCCAACCTTGGCAACTTTAAGACTTGTGGACTTCAGCTCCCAGAATTCCTCAGCCAGCAAAGCTGGGAGTTGAAGTCCACAAGTCTTAAAGCAAAGCCAGCTGAGGATTCTGGGAGTTGAAGTCCACAAGTCTTAAAAGCTTTGTGGGCTGAGGAATTCTGGGAGTGGAAGTCCACAAGTCTTCAAGCAAAGCTGGCTGAGGAATTCTGGGAGTTGAAGTCCACAAGTCTTAAAGCAAAGCCAGCTGAGGATTCTGGGAGTTGAAGTCCACAAGTCTTCAAGCAAAGCCGGCTGAGGGATTCTGGGAGTTGAAGTCCACAAGTCTTCAAGCAAAGCTGGCTGAGGGATTCTGGGAGTTGAAGTCCACAAGTCTTCAAGCAAAGCTGGCTGAGGGATTCTGGGAGTTGAAGTCCACAAGTCTTAAAAGCTTTGCTGGCTGAGGGATTCTGGGAGTTGAAGTCCACAAGTCTTAAAAGCTTTGTTGGCTGAGGAATTCTGGGAGTTGAAGTCCACAAGTCTTAAAAGCTTTGCTGGCTGAGGGATTCTGGGAGTTGAAGTCCACAAGTCTTAAAGCAAAGCCAGCTGAGGATTCTGGGAGTTGAAGTCCACAAGTCTTAAAAGCTTTGTTGGCTGAGGAATTCTGGGAGTTGAAGTCCACAAGTCTTAAAGCTTTGCTGGCTGAGGGATTCTGGGAGTTGAAGTCCACAAGTCTTAAAAGCTTTGCTGGCTGAGGGATTCTGGGAGTTGAAGTCCACAAGTCTTAAAAGCTTTGTTGGCTGAGGAATTCTGGGAGTTGAAGTCCACAAGTCTTAAAAGCTTTGCTGGCTGAGGGATTCTGGGAGTTGAAGTCCACAAGTCTTAAAGCAAAGCCAGCTGAGGATTCTGGGAGTTGAAGTCCACAAGTCTTAAAAGCTTTGTTGGCTGAGGAATTCTGGGAGTTGAAGTCCACAAGTCTTAAAGCTTTGCTGGCTGAGGGATTCTGGGAGTTGAAGTCCACAAGTCTTAAAAGCTTTGCTGGCTGAGGGATTCTGGGAGCTGAAGTCCACAAGTCTTAAAGTTGCCAAGGTTGGAGACCCCTGGTCCAGAGACAAGCCAGACAGACCCTTGCCCACACAAACCCACCCACTTCTGGCTCACAAACAGGGCAGTGCTGCCACCTGCTGGCCCAACGACACAAAGGCAGCATTGTGACACCACCACCCCTCCCCATCCCACCCCTCCCTCCCCACAGACCCCTCCCCAAAACTAGCACCCCATCCTAAAGCCATGAATGTTAGAAACAGCAAAAGAAAAGTCAAAACGCTTTTCCTGCGCTTCCTTTTTTTTTTTTTTTAATGATTTAAAAAGTTTGGCTTGGTTTTTTTTTTATTGTTGCAAAATTTGTGATATTTAATAAAATTACTATTTTTTTTTTAAAAAGATTTGGGGCTCTGCCAAACCATCAGTTGCCCCCTAGAAGAGATGTCTATTGGGATTCTCCAGTCATCCAGGTCATAGCTGCCCCAAAAATGCTTTATTCTTTCAAGAGGCAATTGGACTTTCTGGGTTTTCTTTTGAAGAGGTTTCTCTTCTCATCCCAGAAGCTTCTTCAGTTCTGACTGGATGGTGGGGAAGGGAAGGATCTACACTCCTTGCAGACAAGCTGGTCATTGGCATCCTTTTTAGAGCAGTGTTTCTCAACCTTGGAAGCTTGAAGAGGGGTGGACTTCAACTCCCAGAATCCCCCAGCCAGCGCTGCTGGCTGGGGATTCTGGGAGTTGAAGTCCACCCCTCTTCAAGCTACCAAGGTTGAGAAACCCTGTTTTAGAGGGTCGTTGAGGCCACTGGGGGTTTACCTGTGTCCTCAGAGTCACCTGAGTGGTGCAAATGAATGTGGAACCTTCTTGGAACTGCTGAAAGGACTGCCTTGTAGAAGGCTCCACCCCCATTTGCACCACTCAGGTGACCCTGAGGACACAGGTAAACCCCCAAGTGGCCTCAACGACCCTCTAAATGGATGCAAATGACCAGCTGTCTGCAAGGAGGAGGAGGAGGGGGAGGAAAAGGACTGCAGGATCCTTGATACTCTCTGAGCCGGGTTGTTTTCTTACAGACGTTTCATGACCCAACTAGGTAACATTATCAGTGCTGGAAGGGAAGAGGAGGAGAACTATAGGGTCCTAAGTGGTCTCAGCCTGGTAGTTTTCTTGCAGATTTTTCACGACCTGGCTAGGTAACATGATCAGTGCAAAAGACAACCGAGATCAGGGACCCCCAAGGACCCCCACATAATTCCGATTTTTACAAGGCCGCTTTCCCCTTCCTCCCCCCCCCCCCCCACCGATCCACAGGATCATTTCAGGGAGAGGAAATCCACCCTTCCGGGGTCTCAAAGAAACCCGTTTTGTATTTTCACGTCCCCACAACATGGAAACTAACTAACTTCAGTCACCCCACTCGCCTCGCAGATCACTCTGCTCCCCTCCCACCCAAAAATTGAAACGAAACGTTCTATGGGGATGCCGAGAGCCCCCAGGCGTCTCCCCAAAGACCCCCCTCAGCCCCCCACCACCACAGAAGACCCCTGGACTCACCCAAGGAGAAGCCATCTTTGTGAACCAGCCACACCTTCTCCGTCTCGTACCAGGCCTCTTCGGCGGCAATTTGCTCCTCCGTCTTGGCCTGCCGTGGGGGGGGGGTTGGGGGAACAGAAACAGAGATGTTAAGGACCCAGTCTTTCCAGCTAGTCCTCGACTTACGAGAGTTCGTTTAGTGGCCATCCGAAGTAACGGCGGCACTGAAGAATGTGACTTACGACCGTTTTTTTCCACCGTTACGACTTTTGCAGGATTCCCGCGCAGTCAACATCGTCCGTATTCGGACGCTCGGCAACCGGTTCGTATTTATGACCGTCGCCGTGTTCTGGGGTGGGGGGAATAGGGGTGTCCTTTTCCAACAAGGGCGACCTTTTCTGACAAGCCAAGTCGAGGGGGAAGTCTGATTCGCTTAACGACCTGGTTACGGATGTATTGACTGCAGTGATGCGCTTAAGAACCGAGGGTGAGAAAAGTCGTAACGGGGGTGGGTGGGGGGCAAAGCTCGCTTAAGAAATGTCTCGCTTGGCGATGGAAATGTTGGGCTCGATGGCGGTCGTAAGTCGAGGACTCCGTGTACTTTAAGACACCACACGGACACACAAATCGCTTCTCGGCTTCACCATGGATCCGTCCACTGATCCCATCCTGCACACTCTTTCCATCACTGGACATCTGACGGGTGTGCAACTCTTGAATTTCTACCCCCTTCATCTGTCCTTTGGTGGAATACACACACACACACACACACACACACACACACACACACAGGGTGTGTGACAATGAGGGCGAGGGGATTTTGGTTGCCGTTGTTCTCTTTCACCTTTCCAAAAAGGGCATCCAAAAAGGGAGGGAAAGTACCGTATTTTTCAGAGTATAAGACACACCTTTCCCCCCCCCAAAAAAGAGGGTGAAAATCTGGGTGCATCTTATACTCCGAATGTAGCCCCACCCAGCCTCTCAAACAGAGGTTTCAGAGGCTGAAAAAAGCCTCAGAAACAAAGCTTCAGAAAAAAAAGCCTCTGAAAAAAAGCCTCAGAAAAAAAGCCTCCAAACAGTTTCAGAAAAAAAAGCCTCTGAAACAAAGTTTCAGAGGCTTTTTTTCTGAAGCTCTGTTTCAGAGGCTTTCAGAGGCAGAAAAAAAAGTTTTTCCTGAAACAGTTTCAGAAGTTTCAGAGGCAGAAAAAAAAAGCAAGGCACAGAGCTCACAACCAAGGAACCTGTTGCTAAAATTCTCCTCTGGGAACAGCTGATTGGGGGCATTCCGGGAGGTTGATCTACCTGCCAATCAGCTGTTTTCTTATTTTCCTCCCCAAAAACTAAGGTGCATCTTATACTCTGAAAAATACGGTATGTGGCGTGCATTGCCAACCTTCCTGAGAGAGGCAGGTGGCCAGCGATGCCTGGACACCTGCCTCTCTTGAGCCTGGACTCACCTGGGGAGAAAGGAGGAAGCAAGCCAGGTGTCCTCTCAGGAGGTCAACCGAAAGCCCCCCTCTCTCTGGGTGCTCTGACCTCTCTCCCAGGTATGTATTGTATTATGGAGTTTGTCCTCAGCCAACATGGGACTTTGCAGCTGGGGAAAGGTGGAAGGAAGGAGGCCAGATCCAAGGAGAAGCTGAGAAGATCCTTCCTGGTCATGAAGTCTACCAGGGTGGGATGGAAGGTTAGCTTCCTAGCACCAACTGGAGGTCAGCTCCAAGAAGAAGGTGGGAAGTCCCTTTACAGTAATGGTCTACCAGGGTGGAAGGTTAAGTTCTCAGCATCTGGTTGGAGGCCAACTCCAAGGAAAAGGTGAGAAGACTCTTTCCCAGTTATGAAGTCTACCAGGGTGGAAGGTTAAATTCTTAGCACCCTGGTTGGAGGCCATCTTCAAGCAGAAGATGAGAACACCATTTCTGGTCCTGAAGTTTACCAGGGTGAGATGGAAAGTTAGGTTCTTAGTACCCTGGTTGGAGGCCTGCTCCAAAGAGAAGGCAGGATGACTCTTTCGATCATGACGTCTACTGGGATGGGATGGAAGGTCAGGTTGTCGCACCCTGGTTGGAGACCAGCTTCTAGGAGAAGGTGAGGAGACCCTTTCCAGTCATGAAGTCTACCAGGGTGGGATGGAAGGTTAGGTTCCTAGCACCAACTGGAGGTCAGCTCCAAGAAGAAGGTGGGAAGACCCTTTCTGGTCATGTCTACCAAGATGAGATGAAAAGATTGGAGGACAGCTCCAACAAGACCCTTTCTGGTCCAGAAGTCTACCAGTGTGGGATGAAAGCACCCTGATTGGAGGCCAGCTCCAAGGAAAAGGTGAGAAGACCTATCCCAGTTATGAAGTCTACCAGGGTGGAAGATTAGGTTCTCAGCATCTGGTTGGAGGCCAACTCCAACCAAAAAATGAGAAGACTCTTTCTGGTCCTGAAGTTTACCCTGGTCGAATAGAAAGTTAGGTTCTTAATACCCTGGTTGGAGGCCTGCTCCAAAGAGAAGGCGGGATGACTCTTTCGGTCATGGATGGGATGGAAGGTCAGGTTCTCGGCACCCTGGTTGAAAATCCAGCTCCATCTGAAAGCTTATTATCCTGTGGCCTGGAAAGCCTACCCCTCTCTTGGCACCATAAAAGGATGATGGAAACTGGCCCATCACCAACCTTCAAAGTTCACGAGAGGCTTATAATCATCATTTCAACAGCACTGTTAAGTGCCGAGTTCCCTGGCAGAAGGAAATGGCTTCACAATGCAACACACACACACACACACTCTCACACACACCTATCACCCACCCACCCAAGACTGGGTTTGCAAACAGCCACGCCTACTCTGCCGACGCCCCACCCCTCCAAGCTGTGAGTTTCAGGGTTTGCTCTGCTCAGAGAGAAGTCCAAGGGTCTCAGGCTGTAGAAGGGGTTTCCTCAACCTTGGGAACAGGACAGTAGTGTTGGAAGGGACCTTGGAGGTCTTCTAGTCCAACCAGCTCAGGCAGGAAACCCTGGCCTGTAACATTTCTGACAAATGGTGGTCCAATCTCTTCTGGAAAACCTCCTGTGATGGAGCACCCACAACTTCTGGTGGCAAGCTGTCCCACTGGTTAATCGTTCTCCCTGTCAGGAAATTCCTCCTTAGTTGTACGTTGCTTCTCTCCTTGATGGGTTTCCATCCGTTGCTTCTTGAACTGCCTTCAAATCCCAGAACTCCCCAGCCATCTAGGCTGGGAGTTGAAGCCCACTCCTCTTGATGTTCCCAAGGGTGAGAAATCCCACTGTAGAATGTGAGAAGAAATCTGGAGAGATGGCATCAGAGCTGCTTGGCGAGGGGAAGGGGACCCATAATCCCCTCCCAAATAGGCTACCCAGCATCGGAGTCGCCTTCCTCTCCATGGCTTGTCCCATCCGTGTTCTCTGCAGGCACCAAAGCAACAGGCCAAGCAGGCTACAAGGGCGTGTTTTGGGGAGCCAAGCACCCAGGAGGTGGGTTTTCTGGAGAGCATCTAGAGGTGCTCAGATGGCCAACGGACCGGGCCTTTCTCTTCCATCGAGCCTTGAGTCTTGATCCCTAAGGGAGAGTCTTCGGCTTGGCCTTTACGGATGAGTGTTGGTGACCAGCTGAACACAACTTCTGTGTTAGTCTCTAAAGGGCCCAGCTGGGTTGCTCACACACCACACAATCACACAAAAGCCTTGCCCTGGCCACGCTCTGGAATCAAAATCTCTCTCTCTCCACCATCACCCCCTCTCTCTATCTCTCCATCGCTCTCTCAACAAATAAATAAATAAATATGTATCTATGTACAGTATGTATGTATGTATGTATATGTGCGTATATGTATATATATGTAAATATATA
>NW_026844191.1:130000-145705 GCF_029531705.1 Pantherophis guttatus
GAACAGCCGAATCAAGGAGATATCCCACCAACACAGAGCAAAACTCCTCCTCTTCTAGCACTGATGATGTTACCCAGGTGGGTCATGAAACGTCTGCAAGAAAACAGCCAAGGACCCCAGAAAAAGATGTGCAATGAGACCCACACAAAATTCCATGAGAGAAGCAAAGGAAAGCAGTTGCATTGCAAAATCCACGCAACTAGAAAATTAGAGGGATCTGAGCTCCAGATGCAGCAGTTATACCAATGGCTGGCTGGGGGATTCTGGGAGTGGAAGCCCACCCCTCTTAAAGCAGGCTGGCTGGGGGATTCTGGGAGTGGAAGCCCACCCCTCTTAAAGCATTGCTGGCTGGGGGATTCTGGGAGTGGAAGTCCTCCCCTCTTAAAGCATGGCTGGCTGGGGGATTCTGGGAGTGGAAGTCCTCCCCTCTTAAAGCATGGCTGGCTGGGGGATTCTGGGAGTGGAAGCCCACCCCTCTTAAAGCATGCTGGCTGGGGAATTCTGGGAGTGGAAGCCCACCCCTCTTAAAGCATGGCTGGCTGGGGAATCCTGGGAGTGGAAGTCCTCCCCTCTTAAAGCATGGCTGGCTGGGGGATTCTGGGAGTGGAAGCCCTCCCCTCTTAAAGCAGGCTGGCTGGGGGATTCTGGGAGTGGAAGCCCACCCCTCTTAAAGCATTGCTGGCTGGGGGATTCTGGGAGTGGAAGTCCTCCCCTCTTAAAGCATGGCTGGCTGGGGGATTCTGGGAGTGGAAGTCCTCCCCTCTTAAAGCAGGCTGGCTGGGGGATTCTGGGAGTGGAAGCCCACCCCTCTTAAAGCATGCTGGCTGGGGAATTCTGGGAGTGGAAGCCCACCCCTCTTAAAGCATGGCTGGCTGGGGAATCCTGGGAGTGGAAGTCCTCCCCTCTTAAAGCATGGCTGGCTGGGGGATTCTGGGAGTGGAAGCCCACCCCTCTTAAAGCAGGCTGGCTGGGGGATTCTGGGAGTGGAAGCCCACCCCTCTTAAAGCATGCTTGCTGGGGATTTCTGGGAATTGAAGTCCACCCTCTTAAAGCATGCTTGCTGGGGGATTCTGGGAGATGAAGTCCACCCCTCTTAAAGCATGGCTGAATGGGGAATTCTGGGAGTGGAAGCCCACCCCCCTTAAAGCATGGCAGGCTGGGGAATTCTGGGAGTGGAAGTCCTCCCCTCTTAAAGTTGCAAAACATGGATTTACCCTAATAATACCATGAGACAGAGATCAGGGCCTCCCTCCCCAACAGCCTCTGAGAAGCAAGGAGGGGGGCTTCCACAGCCCTCCACATTCCCACCACACGACACAACCTTAAGGTCCCGTCTTCTGAACCTCAGACTCATTACACCTCACGCCCACCCTCTTAAATCCCCCTTGCGAGGATGGTGCGCACAAAAGACCCACAAAAAGCCTTGGCACACCATGCTTTGCACCGCAACACACCTGCTGAGGCACGTCTCCAGGGGTCAGGGAAGATGGCGGCTTCTCTTCCGGCTTGGCTGGTTGGGACGTCTCCTTTGATGGAGACGCCTTGACGGAAAACAAGGAGATGGCGTCAGACTCTGCCTCACAGACCCCAGGGTGACACAGGCCTACATGCAGATGTGCGCGCAGACACACACACACAGGTGCACATCAGTTGTGAACACTTGCGCAGAAAAGCTCAGTGCGCATTCGCTTCGCGTGCCGCGTGGAACACCAAATTGCGGTGCAGACAGTTTGCAAGCCCTTCGGTGCCAATATTCCGGGATCCCCAACGACAGCTTGGTCCTCGACTTACAACAGTTCGTTTAGTGACCGTTCGAAGTGATAACAACAACAAAAAAAAGGGACTTGGGACCGATATTCGCACTTACGACCGTAGCGTAGCTGTATCCCCACGGTCCCGTGATCAAAATTCGGACACTGGGGCACTGACTCACGTTTATGACGGTGGCGGGGTGTGTCCCAGGGTCATGTGATCACGTTGCAGTGACAGGTAAAGTCAACGGAGGCGCCAGATTCGCTTAACGACTGTTTTGCTAACTTCGCGACCGCGCTGATTCGCCTAACGACTGGCATGTGGCCAAGTGCAGGGGAAGAGAGGTGCGCATGCCCAACAATGCTTTGGCACAGCAAGATTCGCAGCATGCACCCGGAAACTACGTGTCACCGCACCTATCAACTCTCTCCCATGATCCATGGCCCTTGGACTTCAACTCCCAGAATTCCTGAGCCAGCATGGCGGATTCAGGAACTCTGGGAGTTGAAGTCCATGGTTGGCTGAGGAATTCTGGGAGTTGAAGTCCACCAGTCATCCAAGTGCCATAGATCAGGGGTCTCCATCCTTGGCAACTTGAAGACTTGTGGACTTCAACTCCCAGAATTCCTCAGCCAACCATGGACTTCAACTCCCAGAGTTCCTGAACCCGCCATGCTGGCTGAGGAATTCTGGGAGTTGAAGTCCACAAGTCTTCAAGTTGCCAAGGATGGAGACCCCTGCCATAGATGGCTTCCCACACCTGCCCTAAAGGAAGGACAAATCACATGCCAACCGAGACCAGGGGAGGGGGGGTTTCGCTGCACCCCGAGCCCCCCAAGCCAAGCTCATGAGCCCCAAAACCATGCCATGCACCCTGGTACCTGGCTGGCAGGACCAGCTTCCTGACTGGGCAGCTTTGCCAGGTCTTCGGAGGGTTGCTTGGCCTCTTGGGGGCTTTGTGCCCCTGAGGGCTTCTCTTCCGGAAGGGGTGGGGGCTTCTCAGTCTTCTCGGGGGGCGGCGCCTCCTCTTTCTTCCCACGCTGCCTGGAGTGGGGCCGGTGTTCCCTGGTCTTGGCCCGGGACATGAGACTTTTCAGCCCGACGGAGAGGTCATCCTTGAGAGCGGGGCTCTCCTTGGGCTGGGGCTTCAGGGGCGTAGAGGGCCGAGGAGGGGGAGACAGGATTCGGGCGGGCGGGGAGAGGACCCTGGGGGCAGCCTTTTCCTTCTTTTTGCTCGGCTCGGGGCCCTTGGGGGCCTTGGGGGGCTCCTTGGCGGCTTCAGCCTCCTCCCCAGGAAGCACTTTGTGCACCAGGCTGCGCATGGCCTTGGCCACTTTGGTTCGGGAGAGGCCGTGGGCGTCCTCGCCGGGGGTCCCGGGCTGAGTCTCTGCGTGGGGCCCTTCCAGGCCATTCACAGCTTGGCTGGAAGGCTGGGCCTCCCCGTTGATCAGTGGGTCTGGGCTCTTCCCCTTGCCGGAACGCTTGGGGGGCTCTGGGCTCTGGAGACGGTGCTGGGGCGCTTCCTTCTCTGCGATCGGGGGTTCTGACTGGAGTCACAGACACAAGAAGGTGTTACCGAGGGAAGAGAAAGGCTGGAGATGATGGTGGAGGAGGAGGAGGAGGAGGAGGAAGACTGTGGGGTCCTTAGTGCTCTCTGAACTGGGTGGTTTCCTTCCAGATGTTTCATGACCCAACTAGGTAACGTCATCAGGGCAAGAAGGGAGGAGGAGGAGGAGGAGGAGGAGGAGGAGGAGGAGGAGGAGGAGGAGGAGGAGGAGGAGGAGAGAGGAGGAGGAGGAGGAGAGAGTGTTGTGTCCACCAGCAGCCCGCGGAGCTGGCAGTGGAGTCGGACAGCGAGGAGGCTGGGAGGAACATGGGCCAGTCCTGGAGGCTGGGGAAGGCTCAGATGAGGGCTCTGCGTCGGAGGCAGAGATGGGGCCAGGGCCATCGGGGAGTTATGTGCTACCTCCGGAGCCTCCAGAGGCTGACAGCAGAGAGGCAGAGGAACAGGAGGAGCCTGTTCCTAGCGCATGCATGAGAAGAGCTGCCAGAAGGCAAGAGCAGCTAAAGCAAAGAGGACGACTCTGGAGTAAGGCCAGGAGATGATTGTGCCCTCCCATAAGGCTTAAAACAAACCAGCAACGGCTCTTGGCCTCTTTGCCGGAAAACAACCTTGAGAGAATTGCTTCTTGTTTCACTGTATTCATTTCTTTTCTGCATCTTCTGCTCCTGAACTCTTGCCAAGAAAAGCCTTTGGCAGGTTGTCTAATTATCCCAAGGTCGGTGATAAACTGAGGAATGGTGTTTTGAAGAATTTGCTTGAATTTAGTTTGGACTAGGCTGAGAATGAGTTAATTCTCAGCTGTTCTAATAAAGTCTGTTTGTTTTGGAACTGTTTGCGTCTAATACTACTTGCTTGGGGGCCTGGGTCACAACAGAGAGGGAAAGGGAAAGAGGAAGAGGAGGAGGAAAAAGATTGTGGGGATCCTTGGTGCCCTCTGAACTTGGTAGTTTTCTTGCAGACGTTTCATGACCCAACTAGGTAAAGTCATCAGTAACAGAAGGGAGTGGGGTTTGCTATCTGATTCTCTACAAGTGGCCCGAACAGCCTAATTAAGGAAGAATTAAGGAAGCGACCAAGAAGAAAATAATATCCCATATCAACACTGGCAGGGCAAGCTATAAACATATAAACAAACCGCACACCTTGTAGCACTGATGATGTTGCCTAGTTGGGTCATGAAACGTCTCCAAGGAAACAACCAAACTCAGAGAGCCCCAAGGACCCCACAGTCCTTTTCCCCCTCTTCCCCCGCCTCCTCCTCTTCTCTTCTCCTTCTTCTCCACTCTGCAAAGCCTCTCTCCCTTCTGTGGTGGCACTGATGACGTTACCTAGTTGGGTCATGAAATGTCTGCAAGGAAACCACCCAGTTCAAGAGAGCACCAAGAACCCCACATAAATGGGTTACAAGTAGGTAAAACACCCACCCACCAAAGCACCCACCCACCCAAGGACCTCCTAAAATTCAGGCAAGAGATGCACATGGCCTAAGACCACCCACTCGGCAACCGGTCTGCATTTATGGCCGACTGCAGTCACATGCAACCGTGTGACTGAGGTTTTTTTTTTTTGATATTTTTGCTGGAAAATGGCATTTACTTCTGATTTTTAGCAAAAAAACACCGGAGTGGTCATTTAATGATGTGGTTAATGCCCACAGCAGTTGTTTTAACCACAACCAAGAACCAAACTGATCGTAAAGTCAGGTCGGTCATGCGCGTGTCCCGTTTTACGACCATCATGACCTTGCATCCATAATGGGCAGGCCCCCGCCCCTCCCTCCTCACCCCACCACACCACGTTTCCTTGAACCCTAATACAATAATTACTCACAATTCCAAACCCTAAAACTTACTACCCTGTTTCCCCTAAAATAAGACCTCCCCTGATAATAAGCCCAATTGGGCTTTTGAGCGCATGCACTAAAATAAGCCCCCCCTGAAAAATATTTAAATGCATGCACAGCTGGTCCCCGCCATTTCCTCTGGTTTCCTCCATGCACCCTAAAATAATAAGACCTCCCCAAAAATAAGGCCAATTTTGGGGTTCAAAAAATATAAGACAGAGTCTTATTTTCAGGGAAACACGGTAGATAGATAGATAGATAGATAGATAGATAGATAGATAGATAGATAGATAGATAGATAGATAGATAGATAGATGGATGTTTATATAGATATATATATAGAGAGAGAGAGAGATGATGGATGGATGGACATACAGAGAGACAGATAGATGACAGATGGATGGATTGATGGATAGATAGATGATAGATAGATAGATACCCTATTTCCCCCAAAATAAGAACATCCCCTGATAATAAGCCCAATCGGGCTTTTGAGCGCATGGCAATAAGGCCAAGCGCTTATTTCAGGGTTCAAAAAAATATAAGACAGGGTCTGATTTTCGGGGAAACACGGTAGATAGATAGATAGATAGATAGATAGATAGATAGATGATGGATGGATGTTTATATAGATATAGATAGATGAGAGAGAGAGATGATGGATGGATGGACATACAGATAGACAGATAGATGACAGATGGATTGATGGATAGATAGATGATAGATAGATAGATACCCTGTTTCCCCAAAATAAGAACATCCCCTGATAATAAACCCAATTGGGCTTTTGAGCGCATGCACCCCAAAATAATAAGACCTCCCCAAAAATAAGGCCAAGCTCTTATTTTGGGGTTCAACAAATATAAGACAGGGTCTTATTTTCGGGGAAACATGGTACTACCCACGTACTATGGCTGTAGTATTATTTTTTAAAAAAATCATTTAAAAAATGTGTCACAAATATCACAGACTGGCACAGAGTCAGCCAGATGTTCAAGACTGAATTTGGCGTTTTTGTCTACTTATTGAGTCCTTTCCAAGGCAAATCTGGATGTTTGACAGCGTTACAGATTTATATTATTGTTTACATTATATTATTGTCGATAATATTTATAATATCATCATTATTCTGTTGCTTTGCGTGTACCCTGACAGCTTCTGCACTATAGACAAACTCCGTGTGGGTCTGATCACACTTGGCGAAATGAAGGATTCAATCCGCATAGCCAATCAGGCCAGGAGGGCCCACCTGACCTGAAACACCCACCCCCCAATTTATTGTGACCCACAAGTCAGCCTCAACTGGGCTGACGACACGCTCAAACACGGATTCACTTACGGGACCTTCCTCGTTCCCATTTTTTTTGACGGTTAAAACTTTGTCTTCATCCTTAACCTGGGGGGGGGGGAGAGAGAGAGAGAAAGAGGCAAGGTTTCGATCGGTGGGCACGTCAGAAGTGTGTCAGAGCTGCATGCACACACGTGTGAGCGCACACCGCTTGGTACGTTCCGTGGGCGTTCCCTGCTTAGCATGGGTCTCCCAGGAACGCGAGGTGTTAGGGAATGGCTATTGCCTAATTGGTTGGGTTGGCAATATATATAAACCATCAATGCATGTTTGCAGTCAAAATGTAATGTATAGCTTTAAGGCTGTAAGGCTGTATTGCATCATACTGTATTCTGATTGGCTAGCTCTGTAGCCAACGTGCTTAAGAGGAAGCTTGAATCATGGCTTATTGTTCTTATTACATTATTATTGCTACCTCTCCTCCTCTCTGCCTGTTCTCTCTGCATGATCACTGCTTGATCATTGCTACTTGTTGTTTTTCTACTGTTTTACTGATTGTTTTACTACTGTACTTGTTCCTGTTTGCAACTCCAGAAAGAACTGTTTTATTGCATATGACTACAACAATGGGTAAGAAGACTTTGTTCTTGGAATATCCCTGGATTGACAATTTAACTATCTTTATCTGTGTATGACCTGGATTGTTTATTGGACTTTGCTTTGCTTTTTTCCTAAAAGTAAAAGACTATCACAACTCACTGTCTCAGTATTGACAGTGCTTATTCACAATCACTCTCAGTCATTTCTCATGTGCACAACCTTGCTACTTAAGGGTTACTCTGTGCATATTCCTTAACACAAGGGGCTATAATGGCCCACCTGGAGGGGGTCCTGCTTTGACAAGCACTGACAGATCCAATTTGCAGGAAGGGTTTCAACCTCACCCCTGGGGTCCCCAATGCAAGGAAAGCCTGCCAGGAGATTTGAGCAGGGAGGAAACTGAGCCAGCCACAGCTGGATTCACAGCTGGATTTCTAGGAAAATCTCACCCGGCAATACCGGTTGACTCAGCTATTTGGCCCGTAATTGTGGTTCACTAGTCAGGTAGTCCTCGATTTACAACAGTTCGTTTAGTGACCGTTCAGAGTTTACGATGGCACTGGGAAAAGGTGGCTTATTTTTTCACACTTACGACCGTTGCAGCATCCCCAGGGTGACGTGATCCAAAATCGGACGCTCGGCCACTGACTCGTATTTATGACGGTCGCAGCGTCCTGGGAGGGTCACGGGATCCCCTTTTGCGACCTTCTGACACGCAAAGCCCATGGGGGAAGCCGGATTCACTTAACAACGGTGTGACTAACTCAACAACGGCAGGGATTCCCTTAACAACGGGGGCGAGGAAAGTCGTAAAACGGGACAAAGCTCACTTCACCACTGTCTCGCTTAGCAACGGAAATGTTGGGCTCGATTATGGCCGTAAGTTGAGGAATACCTGTAGCCCACAGCAGGCAAATTACTGGAGCTTGCTAGTATCATTCCTGACCAATATTTCATTTAAAGCTTTTATTTAGACCGAAGAAGGGTTTAGAATGTTATTTTGCTGTTCTATTTTCCTGCATCTTCATTTTTCTTTTGGAACCAGGGGCCTTAATGGCTTTGCAAAGATTAACAGATTCGGAAGGGACCTTGTAGGTCATCTAGTCCAACCCCCAGCTCAAGCAGGAGACCCTACACCAGGAGGGGGAGGCTGGCCGTAGCTCCTGAGATGATCACTCATAAAAGCTTCTGCTTTTGAATAAAAAGTGTGAGCCGAAAAGGTGTTACCAGGCTCTTCCCGATTTTAATTTAATTTTATTTTTTTGCAGCTGTGTTTAAACGTTATCAAATTTGCAGTTTGCAGAAAATTACGCGGGGAAATTGTGCAGAGGATGTGATCAAAGCAAACCGCGGGAAGCTTTATTCACACCCTGCGATGAACCCACAACATGTTATTTGAAACCCGGATGGTGAATAAAATTTGTGGGGTTGTATTGCAACACAACAATTAGACGCTCCAAGAAGCAGGAGCCTCATTTGGTCAACAGGGGCCCTGGCTAAAAGCAGTCCTTGACTTACGACCGATTGCTTGGAGTGGCCGTTGCAATTTATGATGGGTCCCCCCAAAATGGACCTACTATGACCCGGATATGAAGATCTGACACCCACTACGGACCCCCCTCAGTGGCCGTGTGATCTCATTTTTTGGCACTCAGCAACTGGCCTGCATTTAAGGGCCCTTAACTCCCAGTTTCTGGCAAAAAAAAACAACAAAAACCACCCATTTGGCACAATGGATTTGTTTAACGACTGAGGTGGAGTGGAGTGGAACGGAATGGAACAAAATAGAGTGTAGAACAGGACAGCAGAACAGAATGGAACAGAACATAGATTAGGAATAGAATAGAATAGAATAAAGAATGGAGTGGAGTGGAGTGGAGTGGAGTGGAGTGGAGTGGAATGGAATAGAATAGAATAGAATAGAATAGAATAGAATGGAATGGAATGGAATGGAATGGAATGGAATGGAATGGAATGGAATAGAATAAAATAGAATAGAATAAAATAGAATAAAGAATAGAATGGAGTGGAGTGGAGTGGAATGGAATGGAATGGAATAGAATTAGAATTAGAATTAGAATTAAGATAAAGAATAGATTAGAATAGAATAGAATAGATTAGAAATAGAATAGAATAGAATAAAATAGAATAAAATAGAATAAAGATTAGAATGGAGTGGAATGGAATGGAATGGAATGGAATGGAATAGAATAGAATAGAACAGAATAGAATTAGAATTAAGATAAAGAATAGAATAGAATAGAATAGAATAGAATAGAATAGAATAGAATAGAATAGAATAGAATAGAATAGAAATAGAAATAGAAATAGAAATAGAAATAGAAATAGAAATAGAAATAGGGGAGGGGGAAAAGTTGGAAGGGGGAGGAGGAGGAGGAGAGAGGAGAGGAACAGAAACCGAAACCTGGGACTTGAAGGGACCTTGGAGGTCATCTAATCCACCCCCTTGCCCAAGGCAAGAGACCTTATGCCATAACACCGAGGTCTACCATGCCCTGGAGCAAAATGATGCCCCAACGGGTACAGAAGCCGAAAGCACACTCTGAGCCTCCCCAAAGCTGGAATTCAGGGGGGGGTGTTATTGGTGGGGGCGGGGGGTGATTTTTCAAGAGCCCCCTGCAAAGGTTACCAGCACCTTTCCTAAAAGTGGCTGAATACCACTCTCCCCAGGTTGCCCACCCTGAGAGCATCCGTGGGGGACCCACGCGACGAACGGTGCAAAGTTCCCGCGCAAAGGAACTCCCACCCACCCAAAAAAAAAAAAAAAAACAGGCACACAGCCCCCCCATGCTTTGCACACAACCCCATAATTCACAAACGAGGTGCAGTTAGTGAATTCAGAGAGCAGATTCTCGTGCAAATTATTCTCCCAGATTTTTTTTGGGGGGGGGGGGCTAGGAAAAGCCCTGGAGGGAAGGGCTGCCCCTTGGCCCAGCAGAGTTTGGAGAGGGGAGGGGGCTCTGGACTGATCCAAGGCCAATCAGAGACACACACCCCCGTGGTTGTTGACAGAAATAATCCAGAGCTGGAGGGTCTCTGGCACGCCCGATGCCGCCGATGGGCCAGAAGCCCCTTCCCCCTTTTCTGCATGCTCCCCCACCCCCCACCCCCGGCCCCAGGTTCACTGCAACATGTCAAAGCGTGCAAGGGAATAAGTGGGGTGGGGGGAGTGAGAAATACTAGCAGGCACACAACCGAGGGACTTCCCTTCTGCTCCCAAAAGGCAAATCGTGATGAAAACGCCATGGTGAGAGGCGCTCAAGAGCTGGCAATCTGAAATAACAGAAGGAGAGAGAGTTGGGAGAGGGAGCTTGGAGGTCCTCTAGTCCAGCCCCCACCTCCCCCCACTGGGCCGAGGGGGAGATCCTAGACCAGGGCGTGGCCAATTTTGGGAACTTGGAAGACTTGCGGACTTCAACTCCCAGAATTCCACAGCCGGTGGAGGTTGTCCAACCTTGGCCCCTTTAAGACTTGTGGACTTCAACTCCCAGAATTCCACAGGCTGGGGAATTCTGGGAGTTGAAGTCCACAAGTCTTAAAGGGGCCAAAGTTGGATGCTTTTTACCCTAAACCAGTGATGGCTAATCTTTTTGCCATCGCGTGCCAGGAAGGAGGGGGACGGGGGAGGTTCGCGCACGCACGTGCCCACACCCATAATTTTATGCACCCCGCCCTGTGCATGTGTGCCCAACCTCCCCTCCCCCTTGCTCCTGGCCCGTTTTTTTTTTGTCACCTGGCTCCAGATCCTCTCTGTGCATCTGGGGAGGGCGAAAATAGCCTTCCCCACCTACCACCAGGCCCTTCGGAGGCAGAAGACAGCATGTTTCCCTACTTCTGGTGGTCCCAAAAGGCCTGAAAATCAGGTGGCTGGCACGCACATGCGCGCCAGAGCTGAGCTGGCGTGCCCACTGATATAGCTATGTGTGCCACCTGTGGCACGCGTGCCATAGTTCGCCATCACGGCCCTAAACCGTTCCGAAAAAATGGATGTCCAATTTCTTCTCGGAAACCTCCAATGATAGAGCTACCCACACCTTCTGGAGGCAAGTCCTTCCATGGATGGATTAATTAATTAATTTACACCATAAGAGAAGTGGAAGAGACCTCGGAGATCTTCTAGTCCAGCCTCTCTGCTCGGGCTGTCCAACCTCTTCTTGCAAACCTCCAGGAATGGGGCACCCACAACTTCTGGAGGCTTCTGGAGAGTAAAAGAGGCTGCAAGATCTGGTCTGGGGATCCTGGGCTTAACCAAGATCCACCATCAGGAGAAAGTACAGTAGTCCTCGAATTACGACCACTCGTTGGGTGGCTGTTCGAAGTTACAACCAGCACTTTAAAAAAAAAGTGACTTATGACTTCCTGGTGCTTGCATTTACGACCGTTGCAACATTCGCAGAGTCACGTGGTCTAAATCCAGCTGATCTGGCAAAAACCGACTCATATTTATGACGGTCGCAGTGTCCCGGGGGGGGGAGGGGTTGTCGTAACTTTTGCGACCTGCAAAGTCGATGGGGAAGCCAGACCCGCTTAATCTCCATGTGGTTCACTTAACATCCAGGGAAAGGGAACGGACATAAACGAGGGACAATATTCGCGCAACCGTGAAATTCGGCGTGACTTAACATCTGTCTCGCTTAGCAATGCAAATTTGGCTTCCAGCTGCAGTTGTAAGTCGAGGACTACTTATAACACACTCAGGGGTCCTATTTCAGTCCAATATCAAACTGCTATCTGAATTTTAGGAGACAAAAAAAAATAAAATAATAACAATCCTAATTTTGTAGGCTTTGCAACTGTCATCTCAGTTTATAAACACAACTGCAAATACCCATTACAACACTTGCCACAGCTGGCAGCCTCTGGAGAACGGCTTCAACAAAATCTTCCCAGCACAATTTCTTCCATTTTTTTTACAACATTTACAGAAGTCCTCGATTTACGACCGTTCGTTTAGTGACCGTTCGAACTTACAACGCCACTGAAAAAAGTGGCCGAGGACCGTTTTTTCACACTTATGACCGTTGCAGCGTCCCCCAATCAAAATTCAGACACTTGGCAACTGACTCGTATTTATGACAGTCGCAGCGTCCCGTGATCCCCTTTTGCGACCCTTCTGACGAGCGAAGTTCATGGGGAAATCCGTATTCGCTTAACAACCGTGTCACTAGCTGAACAAATGCAGCGGTTCGCTTAACAACGATGGCAAGGAAGGTCGTAAAAGGGGGAAAAAAACTCACTCCTCAGCTATCTCGTTTAGCAACGGAGAATTTGAACTCAATGCTGGTCGTAAGTCGAGGAATGCCTGCACGCACCCAAAAAATCAACGGTGACAATATTCTCTTAAGATCCTCGCCGTCTGAACCATTCCTAACTCTACTTTTCCACCCAAAATTTAACTCTGCGCTCCCCCCCCCCCCAACCCCAAATTTCCTTCTGGGCTACACATATTTTCATCACAACCTCTTCGTCCTGTGCACAACTCAAAATGCACACTTATAATTAAATCCTTGTGTCTTTCCGCCTTTTTGTAAATTTCTTTTGCTGGGAGATAGATCAGCTCTCTCTGGCCAGCCGAATCATATTTCCAGCAGTGGGAACAGCTGGAAACTTAGCAAGGATAATAAATGAGGCACAGGTGGACGTCGGTAAATTAACAGCTGTTAACCAGGTTAACCTCCCCAGGAAACAAAATACCCAACCCATTATTTCAATGGGGGCTTGTCGGGCTACCTAACCAGGAGAGTTGGCCGGTTAGGGGGCTGCCGGAGTAGGGGGGCCATGTCTTGGCATTCACCCCGATTGCAAAACTGGCAGCTACACAACTTCCTACCAAGCCCATGATCGCAAACCGCCGGTAGCTCCTAAACTGCTTTTCGGGGGCCTCCCAAACTATCTTGAAACCGCAGGGCCGAGGATCTAAACGTCAAGTGCGAAACACACCGTTTCCTGCCGATTTTCAACAGAAGGAAAACATCTTTTTTTTTGGCGAGAAAAAGCGTTCGTTGAGAGCTGCGTTTTCTGATTGTTGAGATGTCGAAGATGGGTGGACTTCAACTCCCAGAATTCCCCAGCCAGCAAAGCTGGCTGGGGAATTCTGGGAATTGAAGTCCACCCAAGTTGAGTGACATTGCCCTAAAAGAGACCAGCCAAAAATGCTATACTCTATCCGCTTTGCTAAAACAAATATTAGAACTGCCTCCCCTTCCCAATTTTGGGAGGGGGGAGTTGCTCCCAGACTATTATACAGAGCTGGGGGCTATGTCCAAGACCTTCCCCATTTCCTAAGGCTCTTTTGCTGGCCTTCCTGGATCCACCTGCTGGGCTCTGGCCACCCTGTTTCTCCACCGCCTGGCCAACAGCCCAAGGAACCTGGCAGGATCTCCACTGTTTAAGAGAGTAGGTAACTCAGGGATCCTTCGGATCAAAACTGGACTCTTCAATCCCCGAGAGGCAGGGTGTTTTCTGACCGACCGGATCCCTTCCTGTGTTTGCAAAGAGGTTATTCTGAGAGGCTGACGCAGGTGCCCCCATTGGCTGGCAAACACTGGCATTGCTTAAGGTCCTAAGCAGGGAGGTGAGGAGAGCCACAAACCCTGGTGGACCCTGCTTACCTCACTTTCCCAACCGGCGGGCACGAAGGAGCTGCTTTGTAGGGAGGCTTAGTCACTGGCGGTCCTGTCCAACCTCGTGCCCCATGGCTATGGCCTTTCAACGCCAAAAAAGGCCAGACGGACTCAGTTTAACTGGGCTCTCTTTCCATCCCTTTCTCTCCAAGATCCGAAAGAACCAGGAATGGATCGGGAAAGACGCTGAAACCCGGAGCCGAGGGATACAACCAGGAGGAAGCCAGAGGCTGATCCGTGCCCTCTCAAACTATCACAGGGGAGCCCCGACCAAGACAGGAACCCCAGGATCACACCCCCCCAACCTCCAGCCACAAGGGCAACTTCGGGGGCCACAAGCTTTCTCTTCCACCAAAGAGAAGAAAGGAGAACCAACGAGGAGAGGTGAGCGTGTCTATTCTTTGTCCCCACCCCACGCCCAGAAAACCACACTCCCTGCCAGCACGGAAGGTGTGCCAGGGGCACAGGTGCCCGTCAGAGGTCTAGAGTCCGGGCAGAGCAGAGCAGAAGTCAAAGTTTCCGTTAAAACAAAAAAGGGAATCACAGCCCAGAAAAGTTTGCCAAACTCCGTGCTCCGGCTTTTCAGACCATCGTGTCCAAACCGCCGATTGCCGGGGTAGGGCAGGGGAGACCGGGAATCCTTACCGAGCGCTGGGGGGGCCGAGGCCCAGAGGCGTCTGGGGAGGTAGAGGCAGACCGGGTGTCCCGGCAGGCTTCGGCCAGAGAAAGAGCGAGCGAAAGGCGATAGGGAAAGAAGGCGAGGCCCAGCGAAAGGACAGCTGAGCTGATATGGACCGGCTATTTTTAGGCGTGAATGTCAGGCGGGTACCGAAGGAGGGGGGGTGGGTCGCGCTGCCCAGCTGCCCCCTGATCTCCGCCCAGAACAAGCTGGGCTTTGACAAGCGTGTGTAGAGGGGAAGGCAGTTAAAGGAAGAGACGGCAGCCTCCGAGTACGAGAGAGGAAGTGATGTGGACGTCTGGCAGCGGTGAGGAGCCGATGGCCTCTCGGCGCCCTGCAGCGCCTTCCTTGACATCTCACCCAGCAGGACGGTGCGATGCGCATGGGGCCCCCCCCTCCAAAAAAAACAAACCAGGGAGCAGCAGTGGTGGGGTTTCCTGCCGTGCGCACCGAGGCCCGAACCGGCGACGGTAGCAGCTTCCTTCCTCGCGATTGGCGGTTGTGGCGGGGCCGTCGTTCGTTCTTCCCGTTTTCCTGGGGCTTCTCCCCAAAAAGCTTCCTCCATCCACTTTCGAGAAGAGAGCCGGACAGCCACCTGTTCCTGAAGTGGTATATGGGTATATTTGGGGGGTGGGGGTTGGACTAGATGACCTCCAGGGTCCCTTCCAACTCTCTCGTTATTCTGCATTCTGTAAATGAACCGGCAGGGTTTCGTCCCGCGACCGAAGCAATATCAGGGAGTCCTCGGATTACGACCACAGCGGAAGCCCAACATTGACGCTGCTAAGTCAGAAGTTTCTTCGGCGAGTTTTGTCCCGTTTTACGACTTCTCTTGCCGCAGCCGTTAAGGGAATCACTTTTGCCTTTGTTAAAGTTAGGGTTAACTCCCGAAATTCCCCAACCGGGAGGGGGAGGAGGGGGGGAGACTTCAAATCCCAGAATTCCCCACATTTTAAAGTTGCCGAGATTCAAAAGGGGTGGCTAGATAAAATCATGGGGGGGGACAAATCCAGCAGCAGCAGCAGCAGCTCCCCAATAATTGAGTGAAGCCCCCTCCTCCAAAGAGCCTCTGAGATCCCCGAAGACCCCGGAGGTCTGGTCTCTGTCCCCAGGCCAAAACGGCTGAGCGCCTGGGCTATAATTAGGCCAATGCAAGGCAGGAGGCCAGGGCTGGGGGTCCGGGCATGGGGGTGGGGGAGAGCAATGGGTGGGCCTCTCCAAGCAGCCCCTCCCTCCTCTGGCCAAGGAGAAGGCCTGCTCTGCAAATGCAGGGGTCCCTTTTCCTCTTCTGGGGCCCACTGGGTGGGCTCAACTGAAGGAAGCACTGCTCCCCCC